>VXBZ01010828.1:27424-57429 GCA_013399135.1 Heliornis fulica
GGTTTTAAAGTGTGGCACAACTAGTGGGTTCCTGTTTTGAATGATCCAGGATTTTAACAGCAATGACAGCATTGTGGTCTGGATCTTTCATTTCTTGCCATATGCCACACTTGTAATTTAATTCTGAGAAGTGCTCGCAGAGTGATTTAAAAGTGCTTTAAGTACTTGACAGCACATCATCAGTGGGGGAGAAGTCAGTTACTGTCTGTGTGAATTCCCTCCTAACCCTTCTGACTAGATTATTCAGCACCTTGTTTTAAAGACAGATGACATGCAAGAGTCTTCTGAAAGTGAATAGTGTAACTTGGAATTAGGTAGTAGTACATAAGTATTGTCATAGAATGGTTTGGGTTAGAAGAGACCTCAAAGCCCACCCGGTTCTACACCCCTGCCATGGCAGGGACACCCTCACTAGCCCAGGTTGCCCAAAGCCCCATCCAGCCTGGCCTTGGACACTGCCAGGGAGGGGGCAGCCACAGCTTCTCTGGGGAGCCTGTGCCAGGGCCTCACTGCCCTCACAGGGAAGAATTTCTTCCTTATATCTTATATGAATCTACTCTCCTTCGGTTTAAGAACATTCTCCTTTGTTCTATCACTCCATTCCTTTGCAACCAGTCCATTTCTGGCTTTATTGGAGGTCTCATTAAGCTACTGGAAGACTGCTCCAAGGGGTCCCTGAAACTTTCTCTTCTCCAGGCTGAAGAAGCCCAACTTTCTTGTCTGTCTTCAGAGGAGAGATGCTGCAGCCCTCTGATATTCTTTTGTTGCCCTCCTCTGGACTTGTTCCAAGATCTCCTTGCATCTCTTGTACTGGATGTTCCAGAGCTGGGTGCAGTACTGCAGGTGGGATCTCATGAGAGCAGAGGGGCAGAATCCTCTCCCCTCAACCTGCTGGTGATGCTGCTTTTGATGCAGCCCAGGACACAGTAGCTTTCTGGGCTGTCACTGCACATTGCCAGCTCGCCTTGAACTTCTCGTCAAAAAGCACCCCCAAGTCCTTGTCTTCAGGGCTGCTCTCAATCCAGAAAACATTGTCAGGTGAGATACATGTGAAAGACTTGTTCCTCCTGCATGATCCTACATACACCGTGTCCCAGGGCCTTCATGGTGTCACAGCTCCATGGTTGATATCCATCAGAGACATCAGCATCCACACTCACAGTCTGTAACCCCAGTAGCCTCAGCTGAGCTCTTGAGGCCAGCAAACAAAAAGCTCAGTGGCATCAACTGTAATGAAATAGGGTCTTCCTTTCTTTGTCTCCAAGAATGCTGAATAAAGGGTAGAAATTTTAGTGCTCTAATGAGGGGGCTTCTTTTGAGCATGAAGCTGTAGTTGCACTGAACTAATCTTGCTGGCACCTATTTAAGGATTTCTTTTTTTAATTTTTTTTGAGGGACAAGTTACACACACACCTTGTGCAATTTTGTTTCTGAGACATCTGCCTCAGGTTTTTCTTCTGTGTAGTATAAACTGAGTTAAATCCCCAAGTAAAATCCCAAGTAGTACCACCCCCACTCCTGCAACCCACTGTTACTGGAGTCTGCACTTGTAGGATGATGGGATTTGAGATCTTCATGGGACTGGCAGTTTTTGTGGAAGCTGAGCACTCTTGAAGAGGGGAGGCCTCAGTTTTAGAGCTTTTACTTGTGTATTTATATATAATCTGACAAGCATCTTCTGATACAGCACAATTTTTATTAATTATGCACCGTACCTTAGATTATGCTGCAGGACTTGCTTCTTTCCATTTAATGCCTTAGGCAGCTTATAGGGGAGCCTGTCTTCAGCAATGCCATGCAAAGGACCCAATGTATTTTTTATAAATGTATAATAAATTAATTTCCTTATTTGAAAAAATACCATTACTGAAATTATTAAGCAGCATGGGGGGAACTCACTATTTTTGAGAGTTCATTTTTAGTGCCTGTTGCCAGAACTTTGGTTTTTTGAATCACTAAATAATGAATAGCTCTGAAATCAGGGTAATGATTACTGTTAGGAAAATGCCTTTCCTCTCATTTCCAGTTCTGAAAGCGTTTGCTACTTAAGTTATTTGATTTTTGTAACACACTTTTTTAAGGTTTAATCAAAAAAATCTTAATAGATTTTTGAAACTGTGGTTTGCTAATATACTAGTAATTCAGGGAAAAAGTACTTCTAGGTTTCAGTTGTGTCAGACTATGAAAGTTGGTCTCTTCTGAAGAAATTATGCCTGTTGTCTTGATTTTGAGTCAAGTATTTATTATTTTTTTTGAGATGTGCACATCATTGGATTTTTTCCACAACTTGATGGGTTTTCTTTGTTTATGTTGAGTAAAAGGACAGAGGCTTTTATTGCTAAATAGCTCATATTCTCAAAAATTTGGAATGCTAACTGTTTATATGAGATGCTCTTTTGTCAGAGGTTGGCAGAAAACAGTTTTATATTGCTGCTTTAAATCATTTGAGTTCTTAATTCATTTAGTGTACCTTCTAAAAAATACACTGTTTATTCTATTGGAAGTAGATGCTCTTAGTCACCTTTTTTTGTAGGGTTTTTTTTTTGTTATTAAGTGGAACTGTTGTTTCTCTGCAGGATTTCTCCTGCAAGGTAACCGAAACTCAGGAGTATTTTCCCTGATTTATTTTCTCACGGATTAATAAGCCCTGAGGTAACAGGGCAAAAATATGTTCTTTCTTCCGTGAAGGCATCCAACTCAGAAGTAATAACGAGAGAAGAGCTGCCCCCCACCCTGCCTGCCATCTGTGGTAGCCAGCTGCTGGGCTGCTGAGTGTTGTACTGGGGGAAGGTGGTGTCAGACCTGCTTTGACAGGAGAAGCTGGCGTTGGGGAAGGCCGCTCTCCAGGAACGTGTGCTCTGGTGTTCCTCCGTGGGGCAGGTGTCTTCTGATTCAACATACACTGTCTGAGGATGTAAACATGTGGTGTTTATGCAGACCTGCACAGAGGGGGTGGGCTGCCAAATGGGGGGGTGCTGTGAGGAACTAGCACTTTCGTCTATATCCCCTTGGGTCCAGAAGCAGGCAGGTGGCTGTCACTCATGCATGTGTAAGGCTTTTCCACAGGTGTTTGTAGAACTCATGGGTGGTGTGCAGGCACCAGTGCTTGAACTACTGCTGCTTTGGGCAAGGTGGTCTAAGGGTGGCCTTCAGGAGTGACCATCAGACCTGCCACCTTGCTGAAGCAGGGCTGCTCTGCTCCTGCCAGAGCTCTCCACTCTCTTGGTGAGGAAGAGCATGGAAGCAGTCATTCACCAAAGGTGGCTTATGTGTCATCATGTTACTTCCCAAAGTGTGGAGTAAAAAGAAAAGGGTAGAGGGGAAAATTATATAAATAATATAATTGTGAACCAATGGTTTTCTGTGAAGACTAGAATTTCCTGCTGAGGTAGAGTAATGAATAGTTGGAGCAGTAATATCTTACTATGCTCTAGATAAACTCTCTAGAAAGTGAAGTTCTGCAGGGGTTTCTTGTGGGGTTTTGTTTGGGTTTGGAGGTTTGGGCTTTTTTGAAACAACTGTTATTGGTGATGGATGGTTTCCCAAGTGTATTCAGACAGCAGTTGCACAGGCAACGTGTCAGGGCTTCCTTCAAGGGGAGTTATGTGATTGCTGGAGAGGTGTAGAGGGGGGAGAGATCGGAGGAGCACATGGAAGAGGGACATTCACTTTGCACTCATCGAGTCTGAAACTGGTTTGTCTGGAACATGTCTGTTTGGAAAGATGGGGAAAGAAAGAGCAAAGCCTTGTTGGAAGTTGCAGGCTTTTTTCCCTAATAGTATCCCAAGGACCAGGATTGCCAAAGCTAAAAAGCCAGGTTTTTGGGTTTTTATCTCTTGTTGGTAATAATGATAATAATGGAAAATCAGGTCCATCAGTATTGTGATTTAGGTATAGTCACTCATGTTTGCAGTTTGATTGTGTTTTGTTGTTTTGTGAGTGCATGGAGCTCATTCTTGGTGAGAAACAGATGAGTCTTCTGTGGCGCTTTTGTGGCCCTATCACTGGGAAGAGCCTGGCTCCATCCCACTGACACTTGCCCTTAACCTATTTATAAACATTAATAGATTCATCCCTCAGTCCCCTCCAAGCTAAAGAGACCCAGCTCCCTCAGCCCTCTTCTTTAACTAGAAGAAGTTAAAGCTCTTTGTAAAGTTTGGTATTTGCCCACCTCTGCTTCATGCTGTACTGCTCTTTCTTTCTTCACTCAACAAATGAGCATTCGACTAAATTGGCTTTTCTACTCCTACAACATGTAATTGTGTGTGAAATACAGTAGCCTTAGATCACTGCCTGATCCCAGAGCCCACTAGAGAAAGAGGTTTGCAGATCTCTTTTGGTGTACTCTTTGTATCTGTACCTGTAGCTCTTTGAATGAGACACAGCATCAAGTAAAATTTAAGGTAGTGAATCTGCTAAGTGTAGCCTATGTTTGGTATATAAGTAATTTCAAACTGAGATGTGGTCTAGTGTAGAGAGATGGGACTGTGCTATCTAGCTCGAAACCCTTAATGTTGCATATACTTTCTAAGCTTTTAAAAAATATCAGTGCCAAGCAAGACTGGTGGGCCAGAAGTTTAAGGGATAAAAAAACCGGTGAGAGCACCTGGGTAGATCCTTTCCTAGAACTGCTGGGGTGAAGGGAAGAAGAAATAGGCTTTTCCCATTAGTATTTCTGATAGGTTTCCTTTGTTTTCAGATTCACATAAGTGAGAGATGGAAAGTTAACTATTAGTTACCTGGTAACCAGAATTAGTTGGCAGTGATTTGTAATGCACAAAAATATGGAAATCGGTAAAAGTTCGTGTTAAAAGTTGCACACCTATTGAAGTATAGAAAGAAGTATATTTTGTGGTTAGAAGAGAAGGATTTGGGTACAGAGATTGTAACTTCTGAGACTGGTTTAAAGCAGGCTATTACTTTGTTACACGAGTTAGAAGATTGATTTTAAGCTTCTCCACTGCAGTAAAACAGAAAGCAAGTAGCTTTCCATGGCGGTAATTAACCTTCAAGCCTTGCTCTCTTACCTTTCAATCCAAACTGGTATTCAGAGCTGCTTCAAAGCTGCAGCTACCCTAAAGATAACATTAAATGTTTTCAAGTGTTGAAGTGGGAAGGTGTTTTGTGGCTGGTGCTGGCCAAAGACTGGACGGGGAAGGATTTTGCTGCTGTTTCTGTGGTGGCAGAAACTTCAGCATGCTTTACTTCAAGCTGTCTTGTCAGAAGCTACTGTTCACAATTAAAATCTACATCAGTTTTCCTTTAAACAATTATAAATCTGCTCCATTTATTTATTTATTTACTCTATCTGAAGTTCTCCTTTATGTCATATCTTAAGACTTGGAAGAGAAACTGTAGGCTTTGGTCAAAGCTGATTTTTTGGCCAAATCCATTCTTTTTTGATGAAGTGTTAATTGAAGTTTCTAATGTGTTTTTCAGCTTCATAAAGCCGCTTAGTCCCAAATTAACAGAACATTAAGATTGGGATGGGAGATAGTGAGTTTCATAGTTTTGTTTAGTTCCAGTTAGGAATGATGTAAAAAATTAAATTTTTCTTCACAATAAAATAATACTGAAAACATTTCCATTAGAATGTAGTGAGAAATTTTTAAATCTTTTGTATGGATTATAACCTAAGGAAAAAAGGCTTTTCTGTAGAATTTGTTAACTTTACAGTTAGTAACACTGTAAGGATCTTTTCCACTTTTATTTTGTGAACTGATATTTAGTGAAATTCAGTGTTTCAGTTTGTGGTTTTTTTTCAAATGAAGGATCTTCGATTAACTGTCAGTATTGATGCACTTGAAACATCTCAGCACTGAATTAGTATATTGTTTTTTTAAGTAAAGGGCAATTAAACTTAGAGTACCGTGAGGAAAAGGCTCAGCTAGTGCATACTTGATGGCAAATAATTTGAATGGCTTATCCTGCCAGCTGATGGATGAAGTGGTTCTGGTACTCGAAGGTCTGCCAGAGTTCCCGTGCTCTAGTGACTCAGTGCTGGAAGCTGAGCTGTGGTAACGTGCCCGCAGCAGATGTGCTTGAAGACCCTGGTTTGCGGTGTGACGGCGCGCTGGCTGGGAGCGCGTCCGTGCCGCCCGTTGGGTACAGCTTTACTGCCAGCAGTCTGCTTGTGTGTGTCAGCTGCTCCTTGTGAACAGCACTGAAGGTGAGATGGCACCTTCAGCACAGTGGTTGTACTGGGAGATGGTGTATGGTAAGTTGTAAGAGTTTCAAGTGCAGGTTTGAGATTGCCTTTAGACATTAAGTTACAACAGATGTTGGATCTATTCCAAATCCTTAATAAGATATGGGGGGTTATAGTTTCCACTTGGCGAGTCACCAGCCTGAAGAAAAAGGCTTCTATTCATGCTGTTATAATGGAAACTATTCTCTTTACCTTCGTCTTCCAAAAGCAGCTCACTCAGTGGATAAAAATATCTCCTCTTGTTCATAGATTTCAGTCTCTTGGTTATTCATGGCTAGTCTGATGTGTGGCAGTTTCAGAGGTCTTGAGCAACCCAGGCAGGTTTGTACGGTGCTGAGAAAGCCTCCTCTGAAGCTTGAACGATACCTTCTTGTGAAGTAAAAGGAGCTGAAGTGGAGGGAAACCTGGTAGTGGATTCAGCGAGTCATTTGCCCTTTAACCAGGAGTCTAAACTCAATCTTGCAGCATCACCTGCCATACTTGGCTGTGCAGAGACAGCTGCAAGGACAGTGGCTCTCGTGCCTGTGTTGTGTGTCAGGACTTTTGGGTTGCTCAGTTCATGCAGTGAGCCTATGTTACTGTGGTGTTGTCTGTATGCTGTCCTTTTTGGCCACTTCATTGACAACAGTTGTCTTTAACTCTGTATGTCTACCTTTGTTTTTCAGAGGAAAGCTCTCTGAGGGCTAAACTAGGCTTGCTTGGAGCACTGGGAGCTTTGTGAGAATATTGTTGCCTCCTCAACAGGTGGCGTAGTAGTGGCTGATGGAGATGTAGATCTGTAATTATGATGTAACAGAGATTTACATCATCTTTAAGCATATTTTCCTTTATACATTTCATGCCCTTTCTAAAGTCAGGAAAATATTGTATCATAAATATAATGATAAAGAAAAACTTTACTGTTAGTCTACAGACAAACAAAGAGTATGTGCATGTAGCATCTTGAACACCAGTTTGCTCAGTTCTGGTTGAAACAACATGTGTTAGCAGGATGGGGTTTGTTAAAACTGAGGTATAGATCTGAATTACATCCTTCACACAGCAGCAGTTAAGCAGAATTCAATGCAGAATGTCACCAAAAGCAGAAGAAGCTTTGAGCCACCAGTTACTGGACAGTGAAGTATCAGATTTTATTTCAGACTTTACAGTTCAGTGCTCTTTTGCACAGGACAATACTAGCCTCAGCACTGGAATGTCACAGTACTGTAGCTGATACTGGCTTTCATGTAATCTTTACACCGGTGACTAAAAGTAGGTCACCGTTTTGAAAACAAGGATACAGTTGCAGCCTGCATTATTTATAGCTGCATCGCAGTGACTCCATAGCACGTCTTGGCGGAGAGAAAGGCAGTAACAGACACCTCACATCGTGCAAGAACACAAATGTGAAGTGAATTTGGAGTGTGTAGGGAACCCTTATTAGACAATGTGTGACTTCACTATTAATCTGTAAAAACTGGTGTGAATGAGTCCTACACGAGTCTTTTTGACTTAAGTGTTCATCACTTCACAAATTTTAAGCTTTATTCAGTTTCTTTGGTTTGTTCTATTGGGTGTCAAACATACCTGCTCTCGCTTTCTGACTTTTTAATAACCTTGGAAGGTAGTTGCATTATTCCTCTGAAGCAGGAGATGAAAATGGGGCACAGCAAGCATAAGTAAAAACTAGTGAAACCCAAGTCTGTCATTTTAATTTATTTTTTTCCCCTTACTGAAAGCTAGTTTAAAGTAGCCCACCGCTTCCAAAGTCCACTATTTTCTTAGTCTAAGGGTGATAACTTCTCTTTTGCTGAGAATGTTACTGTATGATTAGTTACCTGAAACACTTCTGCTTCAGTATAGTTCCATCCTTCTCTTTCAGGGTTTACTGGAGAAGTCTCACTTACAAATTTATAATTGCTTAAAGCAGAAACTTTTTTCTATATTTGCTAACATATGGAGGCTCTGATACTAAATGCCTACTAAGGATTTATAAATAGATTTAACATATCTAAAAAATCACGGCATTTGAGAAAATTACTCATCCTCTGATATTTTTGTAACCCTGAAATGCTGTGTGGTGCCACAGTGAGCCCACTGATTTGAGGTTTGCATGGAATTTTAGTAAGATATTTTGTCTTGTACTGATGTACTATTTACAAGGACTTAAGGAGGTGGTATTACCCCTGCTTCATTTTGTGAAAAGTGATGTGTTTGGTGAAAACAGTCTAACAGACCTATCTTAATTCTAGCCTTAGTACATTCCCATGCAGGAAGCAGCATCCTTTGAGTGTTTGTTTGACCCAGCCCATGCAAACTTAGGTCCATAGGCAAACAGTCTCTGTGTTATATAAACATGACCTCCTGCATAGTTGTTTGATGGTCCTCAAAGCACTTTTTTAGAATTTGCCTAATCCCTTACCTCACTTAATATTTTGTATTGTCAGGAGTGCAGATGCTATGGATATGAAAAATACTTCAATGTGCACAAAACACAGAGAGGCAGTGTGACTAGCAGTGTTCCCAGGTTAAAACCTTTCACGAGATTTGCATACATTTTGAATATTGACTATTCCCAGGTTAAAATCTTTCACAGGTATTTGCATGGTTTTTGCATAGTGAAGCATTCATGTGCTTATTAGCCCCACAATATACTTGCAGTTAAGAAATTTGCATATGATTTGCTTTCTGTTCGGTGAACTAAGCTTCACGGAGAATTCAGTGCATTAACTCTTTTTATGCATGACCTATAATTGGGTGGAAGGGTCTAGGAAAAATAATAATCTGGTACTACTTAGCATTTTGTGAATACTGCAGGATTTAGGAGGTGAACACAAGAATGAAGTGTTTGTCAGTAGGACCCTCCAGTAATATGCGTGTGCTGGGTGGCGTGTTTCCAGATTTAATGTCATTTGCAGCCTTCAAAGGAATTAAAATTGAAGCTTATTTTTCATAGCAGATTAAAAAAAAAAGTGGAACAGATTGTTTTGGTGTGGGTTTTTTGGTGTAGTTTTGTTCCCCCCACCCCCAGTTCTTTTAGTCCTTTGTTTTAGGAGCGCTGATTTGTTGCCACTTTGATGATTGATAGCACGAGCTGTTGATTTGTTGTTTTCTTGACAGTAGCTTCCATTTGTGTCCAGAATATTTCCTGCTATATTAATTTTTGGCTTCCTTCTGAAGCATAATCAATATTCATTGTTCTTTCAGATCTTCAGGCTTGTATTGAGATTATTCAGATTCTTGAAAAGTTAATAAAATCTTATTCCAATTTTTTCAGAGGCTAGATGGAAATGATTGTACTCAAAGCCCGACTGTCAGTACCCACAGACAGATTTTACTGTGAGGTGATGCTGTATGGCTCCACAGCAGGAATGTAAGAATCACATCTCCATGTCTCAGAGTAACCCAACCATGTGTATATGACTTGTTATCCTTTTGTATTGGAATTGCTTTCAGGAAATTTTGAGTTGTGGTACCTTTATTACTTTGATAATTCCAAAATTGTAATTACACCTGCTAAACAGTAACTAATTTACTACCTACTAGCATGTTCATGTAGGACAGTCAACTTTTTGCTAACGTTTTTGTAGGTCCCAATGCTGTGCCTTCATGACATTGGAAAGTGGTCTCCAGTGCTTTGGCCACTTGACTTTTCCCATGATCAGAGCAGGTCAGCACAAGGGTGCTGTGTAAAGACAGAAGTGATTGTAATTTCCAAAAACAGAATTTACAGTAACTTCCCCCAGTCCCCAGTTATTTATGAAATAAAACTGCCACCCCGCTATTTTTATGCCACCACTGAGTATTAGATGTCTCCTCAGCACTGCTGCTTTATCTGTAAAATGGAAGACTAAAAAAACTGATCCAAGATGGAAATATTGTGAGAAATCCAGAATACCTGATTGGCACTGCAAGATGTATTTGAATACCCATAGCAGTAGACCACCACTAAGCAAAAAGAACCTGCAGATCTTTGTTCTTCAGCCTTGAGTCTCGGAGAAGGTCCCAGTTGTGTCACTTCAAATATACAATCATAGAATGTGTTAGGTTGGAAGGGGCCTTTAACAGTCATGTAGCCCAACCTCCCTGTAGTAAGCAGGGACACCTTCATTAGATCAGGTTGCTCAGAGCCCCATCAAGCCTGTCCTTGAGTATTTCCCGGGATGGAACCTCCACCACCTCTCTGGATAACTTGTTCCAGTGTCTCATCACCCTCAGCCTGAAGAACTTGGTAATGTCTAACTTGTTAGAGTTCCATTCCAGTCAGGAATTACCTCATGGCAACACTGGTGTGAGCAGCCATGGCTGTGTTCCCCTCAGGGCCCTCAGCGGGGCCACTGCAGATCTGCTGCCTGCAACAGGTTACTACCAAAACCAGGTTTTCTTTTTGCCTGCTGCTTTTTATTTTTTTTACCCCAGACCAGTTGTCTGGCTAATTTTGTAGCTGCAAAGGGCTATATCGTTCCAGCAAGAGGATCCTGTGAGGAAGGAAAGTTGCTAAAGCTCGGCCTGCCACAACCGGGAAGCCTCATCAAACGGTGCCTTAAGGCCGTTCGGTGTTTTCGTTAGCGGTAACTTATGTCTGTGTGCCAGAACTGCCCTGCCACCGCGCTGTGAGCACTGACGAACTTCTGGTAATGAATGAATGGATCTGCAGATTTTCCCATTTTCCCCACAGTGATTTGCTGCTGTTAGTGATGGCTTCATGTTTCTTTAGCTTATCACACAGCACTAGGTAGAACAGTAAGTTGTGTTTGTAAGCCCAAGTTTTACCTGTGGTTGGCATGTTTTGTCTTTGAAAGCATACTTGGAGTCCCTGTGACTAAATCAGAATAAAGTAACTGCTGTTTTTTGTTTCTTTTTTTTTGTTGTTGTTGTTTTTTTTTCCACAGGCTGATCTTGAAATATTATGAATTTATTTTCTCTATTTAGGTGATGAGCAGGAAAAAATAATTACACTGGTTGATGTCAACACTGTATGAACATCAGAAATTCAAAGTAGATCTGATTATGCAGGAAAAAGTGTATTATGTAGTCTGTTGGTGTACCTTGAAGGGAAAATGTGTTTTGAAACTTATTACAAAACAGATAAATATGCATTTTTTTTCCTAAGAAATATTATTGTAACTCCTGTATCTAGAAGACTTTGTAAATTATTTCAGAATTAGGTTTCATCTTTAGTAAAAATGCATTGGGAACAGGTCTGAAATTGAACTACTGAGATGTGAGAGTTACTTCTGTATGGATGGATACATAGTTTAGTGATGGGGTAGCAGTGTTTCTGGTCATATGAAGACAGTATGTATAAAGAGGTGTTTAAAAATGTTTCATTGTCTTGATTGTACTAAAAATCATAGCAACAGTGGATGAGAAGGCTGACCAAAAATCATCAAAGTCTTTATTTTGGTGCCATTTCTAGTTACTTCCTCAACTGACTCCTGTTAGTGACTGTGGCCAGGCTCTCCCTATCCTGTGAGCATGGGAGAAGTGCTGTACCCAGGAGAGCTGGGTACCATGCATTTTCTGGAACTGTCTGTTTAGTTTGAGACAGCTACATTTACATGGTGTCTTTAGGTAGAGGCAGATTGAATGGTGTCGTAGAGGGCAGAATTTGACAGCAGTAGAATTAGTCTAAACACAAAGCTCTGCCTTTTACAGTGAAGGTGCTCTTTGGCGTAGACCATGGTTTAAATTTCTTCTCCTTGGATGCCTGGATGCTTTATGTTTAAAGCCTCTGGACATCACCCCTGTATCCAGGTCATGTTTTGGGAGCTGGCTCGTGCCTCCTTACATATGCTGTGACCTTGGCATTCTTGAACTCATCCTACAGCGGGGCAAAGTGTCAGCAGCAGATGGTGCATAAGGACTTCTCCAGTCCTTATGCCAGTCTTCTCCACTTTCTTGTCTGAGTACTGTCCTAGGAATTAAAAAGGTGTCCTCTCACATTTTATGAAATGTGGAAGGCTGGCTTTCATCCTCTTGCTCTGCATAAAATTTTGAATCTGCTGGAGGAGAAGCTGAGCACTGTTTCTAACTTAGTCACATAGTAGGTGACTTCTCCATCTCCCACTTCCTGCCGTGGCTGAAGGAGGCCTTGTGAGCAGACACCTCAGCCTACCTAGGAATATTGGGTTTTTGGCTGACGGCTCTGGCGCTGGAGGAGGGACAACTCCAGTTGCATTTGTAGCTAGTTTTGTTTCTAAAAACTGGCTGGGATGTGTTTTACAAACATGTTGAACATCCAGACTGTGGGAAGAGAGTCAAAGTACCCTTGAAGACTGTCTCAGTATAAGTTATCTGTATGAGTCAGAGCTCTATGTCTGAGACTGCTTTATTCCCCCCCATGGTATTTAGCACCTGCTCCTTGATACTACATAGCTGCTCCATTTTTCATTTCAGGTATATGGTTTGAACTATCTTTTAATCAACACCATAGGTTTTAAGGCTTGTTTTACATTGTAGAGATGTAATTGAAGCCATTATTCAAGTGCTGCTCTAACCAGTCACACTCATAACCCTTTAATGTATAGGCAATGAACTTAATTTCAAAGCTTCTCAAGTGGATTGTAAGGTATGGCTTGGGTTAGCACAACTTCATTATGGCCAAATGAGTTTATGCAAATTGTTTTACTGTTGGCTGATGCTGTAGTTGCACATTGATGTTCTGATGGTAGCAGACTATGTGCTTGTGTCTCTCCATCCTTTTCTGCTTAGATTTATCATCTTATGGGTTGGGTCTTCTCATCTCTTTCTATATCTGCTTTCCAGCTTGGATCTGCAGCATGATGTTTATGGAATATTGGCTTAGAATGTTGAACATCTCCAATCTCAGTTTTGCAGACAGTTGTCCCACGTTCCCCTGGTTACAGCCTGCTTGGTTTATCACCTGGGGAAGTTCTAGGAAGGAGGACTTGCCTCGGCTGTGAAAGGGGATTAGGGCTAGGGAGTACTGAGGCAAACTGGAAACATGTACATCCATAGGTCCCCTGATAGGGTGCACCCCACGAGTACTGTGGGAGCTAGCAGATGTCATTGTGAGGCCACTCTCAATCATCTTTGACTGTGGCGTTTGGGAGAGATGCCTGATGAGTGAAGGAAAGCGAGTGTCACTCCAACCTTAAAGACAGCCAGGAAGGAGGACCCAGGGAACCACAGGCTGGTCAGCCTCACCTCGATCTTTGGGAAGCTGATGGAGCAGCTAATGCTGGACACTGTTTTCAGGCACATGAAGAAAAAAAAAAATGACTGGGAGTAGTCAGCATGGCTTCACCAAGGGAAAATTCATGACTGAGCAACCTGATCACCTTCTGTGATTAAACGAGATGAGGTAGATGAGGGTAGAGCAGTTTATACTGTCTCCCTGGCTTTCAGTAAGGTTTTTGTCAGACAGAAGCTGATGAAATATGAGCTAAATATGCAGATGATGAAATGCATTTTTAGCTGGCAAAATAGCTGTGTGAAGGACTTAGGATCCTTTGCTACAATTTCATCTACTGGTGTCCTGGGCTGCCTCAGACAAAGTGTTTTCATCAAACTGAGGGTGATGATCCTTCGCCTCTGCTCAGCATTGCTAAGGACACTGCTGGAGTATTGTGTTCAGTTCTGGGCTCACCAGTGTAGGACAGACACAGAGGTACTGGAGACAGTCCAGTGAAGGACCATGAAGATAATTAAGGGATTAGAATATCCCTCATGTGAGAAGAGGCTGAGAGAGTTGGGACTGTTCCACCTGGAGGAGGTTCAGGGGATCTTGTCAGCGTGTATGAGTATCTGAAAGGAGGGAGCAAAGAGGATGGAGCCAGGTTCTTTTCAGTGGTGCCTGGTGACAGGCCAGGAGTTGGAGGCACAGACTGACACACAGGAGGTGCCCTCTGAGCCACAGGAAATGCTTTTTACTGTGAGGGTGACCAAGTGCTGGCACAGGTTACCTAGGGATTTTGTGTAGTCTCCATCCTTGGACATATTCAACAGCTGTCTGGATCCAGTCCTGGGCAGTTGGCGCTAGGTGGCCCCGTTTGATCAAAGTGGGGATTGGGCCAGATGGTCTCCAGACTGCCTTCTAAGCTATGGGGTAAGCTCTGCTGCTGCTGCTGCTTCCACACCGTCCTTCAGAATGTGGAACTCACGCTGGAGGATGTGTTTATGCTGTATTGAATTAATCACCTTAAATCAGTCCCTGTTGTGTGGTAACAGAGCTCCTGGTGGGTTCTGTCATGGTGTGGCTAACCCTTTCAGGTGCCTGAAGTACTGGCTCTGTGGTGATTCAGTGGTCATACGACCCTGTTGTTTATAGTTCTACCCAGAGCAATGCAAGATCCTGTCAGGTTCCTTGTGAGCTCTGGTCATCCTTGTTGTGAAAGCAGTTTTCTCTGAATCTTTTAGCAGTATCTCATAATGAAGTTAAATATTTCTGCAAAACATGCTGAAAACTCTTACAGCGGATATGTTCTACAGCAAAGAGTAAAATATTACTGATTTCAGCAAAACTCCTCATTTTTCCTTTTCCTAAGTCTTACCACTAATCAGTATTTTTATTAGGTTTCCCCCATTATTGCAAACTTAGTTTTTGTTTCTTTTCTGTAGGGATGATTGAAGTATGTGTTCAAAGCCTACGTGCTTTCATCTGGTGATTTGAAGCACATGTTTTGCAGTCCTATCCCTGTTCTGGAGCAGTTTGTGCTACAGCAGCACTTATCCTGATAGGTTTTCCCCTGACATGCAGTTGTTGGTTCCTTAACCCTTCAGATTATCCCACTGAGGTGAAACGTTGTCAAGTCTGGGTGAAACAGCTATGTTTAAATGGGGAGCATGTGGAAGCATTTGTGTATTTTTTTTCCCCCCCCAAAAATCTTAACTGCCAAGTGTTTGTGCTTAGTGTATCCTGGGTGTCTAAACCAGGAATGTGCTGTTTGAATAGGATTGCTATGGGCAGGAAAGAAGATTGGTGGAAAAATACGTCTCTAAGAAAAGACAATTTGAATTTTAGTATTCATTGTGATTTTGATCTGAGTTTGATCCGAGTTTGATCCGAGTTACCTTTCTGTGGTATTGTCTAGAGTTGGTGTGCAGTTCCATGACACTCAGGGTGTGTGTGTGATTTAGAAATCTTTTCATTTAAACCCCAGGATTTGTTTCTTGTCCTACATCCATCAACTCTCCTGTTTGTTGGGAGCAGACAGGTAAATATTTGGGTTGGGATTTGGGGCAGCATTCTGTTTATGTTGTCAGAAGGAATATCCAGTTGAATTGTAGTGTGTTCCACAGCTTGTGTGTTCCTGACTTCTGTGGCTTATTGGTCCATGATGAATTATAATCTGATGCAGTGTCAGATATTTCGGGGGCAGGAGAAGTTATCGGGAGCAAATACCAACCTGGACTTGACATTTGTGCTCTGGTTCATTAAACAAGCAAACTGCTTACTCAGCAACTCTCTGGCATCTTTAATTTCAAATGATAGAAGAGCAGTGAGAGTAGGAGTAAGGTTCTAATGCCACGTCTAAGACAATTCATCAATTAAACACTGATTTTACTCCTGTCATATTTTGTACATTTTTAAAGGCTGCTGCATCTTTTTAGTATGCTTCCTGGCATGGTGAATGATCTTATTTCTGTTCATCCTCACCAGATTAAATTACTACTGTTGAGAGGGGACTGGTGGTTTTTGTGTGGTTGTCCTCTCATATGAGGACAGACTGAGAGAGTTGAGCTTGTTCAGCCTGGAGAAGGCTTCAGGGAGACCTTATAGCACCCTCAGAGTACCTAGAGGCCTACAGTCAAGATGGAGAGGGACTGGTTACAAAGGTGTGTAGGGATAGGACAAGGGTACCCTCCTTAAGGTGAAGGACTGTAGATCTAGATTAAGTCATTAGGAAGAACTTCTTCACTCTGAGGGTGGTGAGGCCCTGGCACAGGCTGCCCAGAGAAGCTGTGGCTGCCCCCTCCCTGGCAGTGTCCAAGGCCAGGCTGGATGGGGCTTTGGGCAACCTGGGCTAGTGAGGGTGTCTCAGCCCATGGCAGAGGGGTGGAACTTGGATGATTTTTTTGTTGTTTTGTTTTGGTTTTTTTGTTTGTTTGTTGGGTTTTTTTTGTTTGTTTTTTGTTTTTTGTTCTTGGATGAGGTCCAAACCAGTCTGTGATTCTGTGACTTCCTCTTCCTTTATTTTTTTTTTTAATGCAGTGACAGTTTCTTTGAGAAAGAGACCAAAGCAACGTTCCAGCTCATATTGACCTTTACTTCTAGACTGATCCATGTTGATTATTTGCACTTCCTTTGTAACTGTACTTCAATTGTCTATTTTTTCCCAATATTGTCACCAAATAACTGCTGGTTAGGATTACTTCTGGTAGTAATACTTTTATACTTTCATGCATGGTAAAAAGACATTGGATTTGTGATTGCCAAATAAATAGGGAAACAAAAGCAACCAGAAGTGTTTGGCAGCATATTATTTGCGGTGTATTATTAAAATGAAGTAGCAAACATTAATCTTTAAAGGATTGATACCCATACTTTTTTTTTGAAGGTATTAAATATGAGGCATTATGATTTTTCCTATTGGAGGTAGTTGTCCTAATAGTATATCTCAAGTTTGGTAGAGACCACTTGAAGGGGTCTTAGAGGTTTTGGTTTTCTAGCAAATGCTCCACTCCCCATTGCACTGTGCAGGAGACTCCTGTGTGTCAGCGAAGGGGAGCGTTATGCTTGGCTTTTACTTACTTTGGTAAACTCATTTCAGCAATTAAATTCTACCACTTAACCATCCTTTTTGTTAAGCAGCTGTTTCAAATGGATAGGTCAGTAAGCCTGTGTATTCCAGTGGTGGATCTTCTGATCACTGGGTTTTGTATGGATTTTATTGTGGTTAGTAGTATGTTGAAAGAAGGGTCTACCCTTCTGTGGTTTTTGTGTGTGCTGCTTAAACGTGGTCTTAAGCTGAGTCTTCTTCCTTCCTAATCTCAAAGAGAGGCCCTATGGGAATTTGGAAGCTGTTGGTGTCATCTTTGATGTATTTTTGATGCACGGTTACAGCCCTTACCCAGTTTGAATCTTCAGCCTGAGCATCATGATGAAAGCTCTGTAGCTTTTTTAGTGCATGCCTTAACTTCTTAAATAGTTTAAGACCTGTGAGAAGTTCTTGAAGAAGAAAGAGCAGAAACCTTCAATAAATACCCTCAAACAGCTAAATCTTTTGATTAGCCATTAAGTGTCTAGAAATAATGCTTAAAAATGCAGGAGCGGCACATCTGTAGTAATTACTGGTGGGGCTTCAAAAACGCTGTGCGTCACGGTGAGGGAAGAGCGAGTCAGCTCTTCATTTACAACACCTAGTAAGGCTCCACCTTGAACTTTTCATACATTTTTATATTCAGGGAAAAAAAGCAAAGTATGTATTGTAAAAAAGAGAATTGGGAAGAGAAGGAGAGGAAGTGACCCAAGGCTTTGTTGTAAGTGCCAAGAGCACTGCTTTTGAAAATGAGTGTAATACTGGATGTCTCGTTGCTCAGCAGAAGTGGGGAATGCCACGAGAATCTCGAGTGTTAGGAGCTGCAAACATTTGATTTTTAACTTGATTTTTACTGCGTGCTTGATGGAAGCAATCCCATTTGTTGGGATGTTGGATTGTGTGTGCAGTTCAAAATCAGATGCAGCAACTGTAGTGATGATTTTGATGGTGCCATACCAGTAGAGAATTTAAGGATGACACAGAATGTGACCAAGATATGTAGCTCAGCACGAGAAGTTCAAATAAAAATCAGTTCATCTTAACCCAAAACATAGCTAGAAGGAACATTTGCTAGAAGGAGAATTTGTAGAGTGTTGGAGATGGACCTGCTGCATGCTGTAGGTCACTCCTGTGCAATAGGAGTAAATCCTGCCTGGCTTAGGGCAAAACCTGCATTTTCATTTTTTTCCCCTGGCAGGAGAAATTAGGACAGTGTTACTGTATAGAGAACAGCACTGATGGGTGGTTCTGAAGCACAGTGTTATGTGGAAATGGCAGCTTCTGTGGGAAGCTTTCATTGTCCACGTAGGGCTCCCCAGTATCCATTTTGGTGTCCAGGCTGCATGGATGTGGCCCCAGGCTGTGTAGGGCTTCTGGATTCAAGGGCAGCCAGTGGCATCACCTTTGGTTAGGGATACAGGCAGAGCAGAGTGCTGGTGGGCTGGAGAGTTCAGAAGAACTGAAGTCACCACATCTGGGTCAGTCTTAGACCTGCAGTTGTTGGGGACTTATTGCAAGGTTCCCAAGATCTGAGTCTGAGGCATAGAGCTTGGACCAGAAGTCCTCAAAGTGTGCTGTTGCTCTTGGAGCTGAGAGTGGGTTTTTCTTCCCGAGAGATGCCAGGAGCCCCCCTGGCATGGTTGGGTTGCTGTGGGCTAGTGGAAGCACCTGGGTTGCAGGCAGGGCACTGAATGAGCATCAGAGCAGCAAGTATGGGAGCCTCTGCAGGGAAGTGAATGCTTTCTCAGTTTTATAGCTAGTGAATTTTGGCAAAATATATAATGTACAAAGCCAGTTCCAACATTGTGTGGTAAGTGCCAGATGATTAATGGAAAAAACGTTGCATGTGTTTGCAAGGCTCAGCCATGATTAATAGCTACTAAAGCCAGTATCAGATAGAGTGCTGTGGTGTCTGTTTTGTGAATATACTATTAATATAAATTTGAATACAGATATTTTTTTTTTTTAGTACTCACTTTCAACATAGGGAAATTCAAAACAAACTTTACATCTTTCTTTCTTTTTTTTTTTTNACTACTCTTGTTCTCTCTCCATTGCAGTTGCTGTTTCCCCACTACCATAGTACATATGTACCTTCTCTATCCCTTGTGGCATCAGTTTAACTGTGGAGGTCAGTGCTCATCATCCTGTTTGGCTTGTGAAATAAGCTGTCAAAAGTGACTGCAAGCATCTATTGATGGAAGACTCTGGTTAACATGTTGAAGTACTCTCAGGTGCTTCCTCCTGTGTAGCTACTAGTGAAGTGTCCAAACGCTGCACGTAGCTCTGGCCTCTGTGAGCCCCGAGCCGGGCAAGGAGGAGTGTTCTCTTCACGGTCTCTGTCTCCTTTGTGGCAGGTGAGATGCTGTCTCATTGTGAGAGAGGCTTTTCACATAACAATATGTTTGTGGATCTGAGTTAAATAAAAATAAAAATAAAGGATGTTGTGAGTTTTCTCGTCTCTGGCATTTGGAAGACAATTTAAAATCTTGTTTGCATCAAGGGAGTACTTTTTTACTCTCTGCACTTAGAGTGTAAAAGATGGTAGAGCCAAGGCTGCTTTTCCCCATAGTTAGAAGAAGAGTAGTTGCTGGACATTGAAAGTACCTGTGACTTTACAGTAATAATTTCTTTTCAGTAAGAGAATGGCCATTGGAGCAGTAGGCAGGGCACCATATATGCTGCCATACGTATTAAACACTAAAAAGGAATTTGGTTGTATAGAGCTTTGCCTATATAGAGTTTAACTGCAGTGGAAATCACAGCCTTGTTGTGACTAAACACTTCTATTGGCAGAACTTTAAGGAGATGCTAGCAGAGGGCTGGTGTGACTGGGGAAGAGGATAAGGTGAAAATGTGCATTTTGTTGTCTCGTGGTGACTTTGTTCTACTTTTACTACTGTTTTCCCAGCTTATATGTTTAACTGTAGTTGGAAGAGCTTAGAAAAGGACCTTCAGTTAAATGTAAGGGGTCAGGCACTTCGTGGCAGTGAACTCGGTTGCTTTATACAGATGGAATGTGTGGATGAACCTGAGTACAGATGGGGTGCTTTCAAAGACAGGATGCTGCCTGCTTTGCCTGCCCTTGCAGGAGAACTTGGTAGTTCCAGGTGGTTTGTAGCTGGGACCCTCAGATGTGTTGATAGGTGGGATTAACAGCTGCACTTCAGTTTGGAAAGGTCCTGACTGCTGAGTGCTGCTGATGACCCTAATGCTGAGTTGGTACCTGAATTTCTCTGTCTTGCTGGATGCGTTCTCACATACATTAAAAAGTTGTTTGCTTTTGTTTTGTGACATTTTTGTTAGGGGTTTGCCACTAGGGTTCACCCAAAGCTTTCTTAAAAAATGGTGTCAGCATCAAGCAGTTGAGTGGATAATGTTGCCAGACTGGGGTGGGTTTGTGCAACTTGTGAGAACTTGATATGCTATTTTTCAAATATGTCTTTGGAAGTGAAGAAAGGTAAAATAGAGAAAATGTGCTAAAAGGAAACAGCTGTTCACACAGTGAAGTCATAAGATAGAAATACACAGCAGAAGATGGTGAGATAGTGATCATGGGAGACACCAGGTTAAACTTCAGGCATCAAGATGAATAAGAAGAATTTGCATAAAGATCCCTCTCACAGTGGGAAGTGTAAAATAAATTGTAGATAACTACAGGCCTTGAAGTCTTAAAAGAAGCAAAGTGGCTTTGACTTCTGGTGCCTTTGGCCTGTACAGGTGTTCCAGCAGGCCTCCTGCCTTTTCCTTGGAGGAAATGGAGAACAGCTAGACAGCAACACGCACGCTGCTGTACAACAGCATCGCTTCTGGTGACACTGCAACATCTTGAGGTGCTGCTTCCAGATAAAATGAGAAAATGGATCCTTACACACACCCACCTTCTCTTGTTTTCATAATGATCTCCTTTTTTAGTTTCTGGAGCTGCTGCTCCATCAAGTAATACATGCGCGGTGCCTCAAACTAGTGTTTGACTGGTTTGTGCCTGCTGAAATTGGATGGCTTTGGGCCTGTAAAGCCACAATTCTCTATGCAGAACTGTCATACTGGAACTTTTGGCACTTGCAAATGCTGTTGAAAGTTTCAAAATAGGCTTGTCCTATTGTATGCAGCCTTGTTAGTACTGGAAGAACATCTTCTGTTTGATTGTTTTTATTTTTTTTATTTTGGTACAGATGGCAGGAACCTAGCAAAACTGACTCCCACAAGAATATTAATTACATTTGCAATCAAGATGGAAGAGACAGGATAGAGAAAGCGTGTTTGAGGTTGTAATGAACATCTCTGTATCAGTACAGAAATACCTAAGCTCGTTAAGGGACTGCTCTGGGTGCTGGTGGCTGTCTTATGTCCTCACCTATTCATGTAGCTGCATGCTGTTAGATACTTGAGTATGAAGTTGCATCTTCACACATCTGCCTGTGCTTGCTCTTTGTTTTTTCTTTCTCAGTGCACCTTTGCTCTTCCCATATAGAGACTTCCCTTACTTCTTCTGGTGGAGAAGTAGGACTGCTACTTTGTCCTAGCAGTTTGAGGACAAAGTGAGTTTGCAACCTGATGGTGGGGTTTTGTGGAGAAGCTCGCACTGCTGATGGCTGCACCGCATCTCTGAGGTGTGTGTGAAGAGTGAACTTTAATTTCCGCTGTGCTCACTCTGGAGGTTTCACAAGCACTGAATTCTGCTGATAATCTGAACTGGGGATGATGGCTGGGAATTAGCCACAGCAGAGGTTTATCTGGCTGCTGGGTATGGTACCTTAAGCCCATATCTCCCACTTTTCAGAAAACTGATAAAGTAGCAAATAGATGAGGTGTGAAGGTAGTTCTGAGAAAGTCAATAAATAGCCAGAAGCTACAATTTAATAAGTGTTTGGATGTTTCTGGCTCAAAGAGCTTATATATTTTAACTCTTTAAAAATGATAGATGGATCCTAAATCCATATTCCCTTAGGCATTAGGTATCAGGAGAAGTAAGTGGAACCAAGTCATTTGAAATCAATAAATTGCTTCTAGGAACAACTTAATGCAGGCAGAATTTAGAGAAAAAAGATGGTGAAACAGATACGGGAATAGAATTTAGCTTTAATTTGTGGACCACAGCAAACCCCTAATCCTGGCTCTTGTGAAAATAAATGGAGATGAGGAAATTATGGAAGTGAACGTGTTCAGTGCCATGGGCCAACTTGTACAGAATGGGTGTACTGGAAAAGTAAGAACTCTGTGGGGTAAAGCCGCTCTCCAGGTGAGCGTTAGGCATTTATGGTCTCATTTAAGGCTTTTAATTACCAAAGATCTGTTTTATATTACACTTGGAATGAAGTGAAATTTCTTCCTCACTGGCTTGGGAATTTTGTTGTGCTTGAGGATCTTCTGCTTCACTGCCCTGACCTTCTTTTTGTTGGACCCGCTTATGACTTGCAGGGCCTAGACGTGAGAGGTGTCACCAAGTAGGTAATTGAGGTGATGACTGGCATTTTTAGACAGGCCTTTAGTTTCTGGCTGGTGTGCTGTGCCCGGCAGGTTGTTACCTGCCTGCATGATAGGCCAGAAGCAACCCTCCATCTCTACTTTCTTCTTTCTCCCCCCACCCCAGATAGAGTGAGGGAGAGCCATTAACAATTCATTAGCTTTGCAGATAGGAGTGTTTGTTAAGGGAGGCTTGCCAGACCCTTACACCTAAGGGAGATTAAAATGATCTTCCTGGGGCAGATTCTAGTCAATCTTTCTAGATTCTGAAATATTTATTACTGTTTACAGCAAATTCATATGGAATCATATGAGACATGTACAGAAAAACATCAAATTTTCACTTTTTTAACCTGGGGGTTTGCTGTCAGCATATGAAATTAGCTTCTTATGCTCAACTACATTTTTTTTCATACCTTAAAAAGCATCACAATATGTGGTATTTCCAAATAAATAGTTTAAACAACATTTCTGACTTGTACTTTGTCTTTCAGGTCTCAACTTCATCAGTTTCACTTAAATATTACCAGTTTTTTGGAAGCTCTGATCTGTAAAACATAATCAAATACTCTTACCTTTTACTGTGTAAGCTTTTTTCTCAGACTAGAGATAAAGCAAGTGGAGATTTCTCAAGTGTGGCATCAAAGATGAGTACACAGTTGTTTTTCAGTGAGCCCTGTGAAAGCTGGAAGTTCTTCTGGAACTTGACACATCAGCTGTCATCCTTCCAAGGCAGTAGTTAGACTTCAGCAGATGCACATCTGCAAGAATTGTGTTTGAACACTCATGGGGACTTTGTATTGTAATCTGGTTTTGGTTTGGGGGGAGGGGGGTGGGAGGTATTGTTTATTTGGGGTTTTTTTGGTTGGTTGGTTTGTTTACCTTGTCCTGTAGCAAGTATTACATTTAATCTTCTGTGTTTCTGGTTGATTTTCTAGGCTGCTCAATTTACTGCAGTGCTGTTTTTTTGGGATGCCTTAAAACTTGTTGTTATAAGTTTATTGGCTTATCTGACCTGTAAACGGTGCAGACTGAAGTAGCTTGCAGGGCTTTGTGTTTAGGAACAGCCCTGAAGTGTCAGCGACAACTTGGCTAAGATCTTGGCTTATTTGTGTATTCATCCTGTGTGGCTGGATGAAGTTAAAGGAACTCTGAAGCTGCTTGTTTACATTTGTGAGATGAAAAGGAATTGGTGTGGGTCTGGGTGGATATTCAGTATCCAGGTGTTGAAGGTAAAGCAGTTAACATTTGCATTGTGTTATGAAACCTCAGTGGTAGGTTATTGTGCAAGACTTCTGCTGTTGATGGTTGACTGGGGGCTGCTAGTGACTAAGATAGAAGCAGTCAGTCTGTATTTGCTCATTTGAATAACTTGTTTTGCGTATGAAGCTGGATGTAGGAAATACAAAGAGACAAAAAAAGCACTGAATCATACTGCATGTGAAATTTCTGGAAGATCAAGCAGGCTTAAGACTTTGAGGAGGAGTTGTTTCTGGGATTTTTCCAAATTCTGTCAACAAAACAAATTCTACCCACATTAATCATCAGAATGAATCGTTGGAGTTATTTGTATGACACTGTAATCTAGCCTGGCTCAAACAAGCTCTTGACCTTGCTTCTAATGTAGTGGGACTTCCCCTTTGAGCCTGATAAATTAGTACAGTAGTACTCTTCCTATTGCAATTAGTGACACTGATCATTACATCATCAGCGAAGTGAAAAGCGCGTTTGACTCTTGGCATGCATCAAGACTGCGCTCGTGTTCAGCAGCGGGATGGAGCACCCACCTAAGAGCACCGTGCTACGGCACCTGCATCCACTGCTGCTGCCCAGGATATCTGGGTGCCACTGGCAGAACAGACCCTGGCTGTGTGTAGGGAGGCTTCCTGCCAGCACACCTCTTAGCTCACAGTGAGGTTTCTCCTCTCTTGTTCTACAGTCTTGGTTTGTTGCAGGAGTAGTTGTGTGATCCACTTTTCTCAAAATGCTGAAGTCTGTATTTGAAGGGATAAACTAAAATTCAGGCTGCATTTTCCACCTTTAGCATCTAACACCACGTGTGGAGAGACCTTTGGGTGTTTGACACCTGCAAAGAGCCATGAGGAAAAAGGTAGCCCATAAACTCATGTCACGTTGGAAGCTTCATTTAAACTGTGGACATGGCTCTGTACATGTGGAAGGGATTCTTTTCCTTACAGACATCTCTCTGGCAGCTGTCTGATGAGACAACTGGAATTGTACAGCATAGAATAAAATCCAGCACAAATACACATGTCTATGGCACACAGGACTGTACCCAGGATTGAAGATGGACATAAATAAGTGGGGTTTTTTTCAGATCAACAAAGATGTCAAGCAGATGAGGTGTGGAAGTGGTCAGTCCCTTTCTTGATTGGCAGAAGTGTGAGGTAGATATTCAGCGGCTGCAGGTGCGGTGCTGGCTGTGGGTTTAGGGAAGTTCACATTCAAACTGGGAAAGCATTGAAAGGGAGTTACTGAAATGCACTATGGATAAGTGCAAGCTCAGAATGCAGTTATCCACAGCTCTTCAGAAAGAAATGTTTCTAGTTTTAGCCTTTTTAAACCGAAATCTGATTGCATTCTCAATATCTTTAGACACTTGAATGCATGGGAAATTCAGCGGGATAGAGGAGGTGATGCAATGTAACTGTTGTGCCTGTTGTCTGTGCTGGATAAGCAGGCAGAAAAACAAGCTGGGCTTGGGGGAGGAGTTGAAATGGACATTATAAACTCTTTGGTCTCTTGCCATTGTTACAATGTAAATCTTTGTTATACCTAATTCTCCTGTTTGTGGCTTCATGCAGCTTAGGTGTCACCAAGGATGGATGGGCTGAAGCCTTCCTACCCATCTCTGTGTCTGGGTGCTGCAGGCCAGACCCTGAGCTGCTCCAAGCTGGAGTACAGCAGGAGGAGCCTCTAAGTCTGACATACACAGGTAGAAAGTGAGAGGAAAAGACTGTTTTCTCCAAGGTCCTATAGGACTCAGGCTGCAGCCTGTGCTGTGTCTAAAGCACAGAATGTGGGGTACTTAGAGAATGGATTACTTGCTTCAGAATCCCAGTGCAAATAAAACTACATGCTACTGAGAGTCACACAGTAAAATGGGAGTAGAAAGTTTATTGATTGATGATTTAAAGCAAAATCAGTTCTCTCATGTACTTTGTGATGTGTCTGATGTTCAGTACACCTGTGGGCCTGCCCTGCTGGATTCTGTGAACACATGTGCTCAGAAACACAGGTTTTGTCTGAATTATAATATATTATAATAGGGTTCAGCATTTGTATTTTTTCAGGCTCTAGTTAAAAGGTTTCTTCTGAGTAACCTGAAAGTTACCCTTAGCTTTAGTGCCAGCAGCACTATGTAAGCTGTTCTGCTGGCCTTGGCTACCCCTAGCCACAGACTTACTACATCTTGAGGTTGAGTTTGTTTGGAGGGAGCGATAAAGCAAGGCTCCAGGTCATGAATAGGTCGAATGGGACATGTCCCAGCAGCTGCCTGCTGCCACCTAAACAGCTGAAAAGAGCAGTGTGTTACAGTACACCTCTTATCTGGGAATGGGTTTTCAGAGGTGCCTGGAAATATAATGGTATTTTTTTAAATGTCACAAATAAGACATAAAATTATGCATGAGTAAGTAAAATATTTGTTTGGCTTTTTGTCCTTTAATACTGAAGGGTAGAGGCAAGGATTTAGCAGACAGTATTTTGAATCCAGCAAATAGTATACTACTGGTTTGGTTTTTTCCTGTCTTCCCTTTAGTTGAACTAACCAGATCTCACATACAGAAACACACTCATGTTCTACTCATCCACTGTCTTCAGTGGACAGTCCCTGTGCACCTCTGTTTTGGTGCTAGACAGAAAGAAATGTCCTGTGATAGCAGACACAGCATTTGTGGTCTGGAAGGCTTTATAAAACGTTTCTGTAACCCAGCAGAAGCTGCTGTGAGATGTCTACTCACTCAAGAATGAATATACTAAAAATACTTAATGTCTTAAAACCAGGTGAAAACAGCAAAGCTTGATGCACAATTATCTCAGTAACGGGAATGTTAATGGAGAATAAAAATAGCAACATTGCATATTTGCTGTTTAAATTAGGGCAAGAGGCATGATGGGAGACTTAATTTTTTAATGGAGACTTGTCCACATCACCTGATTTGATAAGCAGCCTGTCTTTACTTCTGGAGCTTTAAATAACTTAGTTGCAGGGTGAACAGAGTTGTTTTTTCATTAACTGTGGATGAAGTGAAGTTGTTATAACCAGAGTCGCTCAGAAATGCCATGAGAAAACAGAAGTAATACTGCCATCGAGTTGTCAGTTTCATATTTTACATCCCAATACCATGGATAAGAGATGATGTGGGACCGGTTTGAAAGACATTTGCAACTGTGCATTTGAGTGACTTGTGTCATCTGTGAGTGCATGGTAGGGCTTCGGAGCCAGGAGCTGATAGTGTGGGCCCAAGATTTCAGGCAGATGCCACCTAGAAGGTCATGATAGCTTGTGGGTTTGATTTGAAGTTGCTGTTGAGGGAGCAGACAAAGGGAAAGTGCTTCTTTGTTTGGAGTCTTTGTTGTAAGACATGTTAGATGAATGTTGATAGTTTACTATAATATCTGATGTAAGATATTGAAGATCTAGCAAGAGGTAACTCAGTATTTTGTGTACCAAGGAAAGGTCTGGAAAGCAAGAAAAAGAAAACATTTGCTTTCTCCTGTTTTTCTCAACTGTATTTTAACTCTGCCAAGCAAAGCCCATTGTCTAGAAACAAATAACCAAACTTAATGCCCCCAGAGTGCCTTCTGTGCTGATGACTTGCAGTGTCTCTGAGCTAATATTTATGAAAGAGATGCTTTCCCAATCCTTGCTGTGGTCCAGCTATGGTGCCCAGCGGCCCAAGAAATCATTCAAGTTACCAGCACCTAATTTCAGCAACCCAGGGCGTAAGGGTGGGTTGCTGTGACAGGGGGATGTTGAAAGAAAATAAGAAGTTTGGTAACTCTGTTCCAGCCAGGATGCTGGATGACTTTTGTAAGTGGCTCTAAGGTTTCCTCATGCTTTGACTTCTGTGGGAGGTGGTTCACGTGGAGTCCGGTTGTGAGCACACGCTCCGGGGGAAAGAGCTTGGGTATTCCTGGGTCTGGCTCCAGCTCATAAAATGCCAAGTGGGGGATCAAGGGAAGGGCACAGAGCTGTTCTGGCAGGGAGAATGCACAGGACAGTGTGTTAATGGTTCATAAATGGGAGCAGAGGCTGAAGTACTGCGGATGAGAACAGAGAAACTGGAGATAAGCCTGTTGTGCAACAGAGTTAGAAGGGAAGGAAAGGCAGAAAGGGTGGGAAGGAAGATTCACAGCAGTTTGGGAACAGGAGAAGGAGAGCTCCAGAGAGCAATGGGGCATGGGAGAGCCTTCTGTGATTGCAGGGGAAGATGTTCCAGGCTGAAGTTACACAGTACAGGATTTAAAAGTCTGTCATACAAATTATGAGTCATGTTTTCTTGAGCAGTCAGTGCCAATCAGCAAATCCGGTAGCTGCTTCAGTGCAGAGAAGTGATGTGCTGAATCTAGTAAAGCAAGACTGTTCTTCCAGGGCTTTGCTATCTGTTTCTTCTACCTCAGTGCTCTCTCTGTGTTTTGATTTGTCAAGGAGATGTGGTTTGGTGGGGATTGGAAGAAAACAAAGTTCTGGAAAAAGAATTGAAAGGGGAAAAAAAAAGTTAAAACTCCAGGACCAAACCAAGTCAATTGTTTAATTTTCAACTGATAGTATTACTGCAGTCTTCTTAAGAAGTTCTGCTGATTTATGGGTTTTTAAATGATAACAAACCTGAAAAGGCTAGTTAGAAAAACACTGTAAATATTGTTTTCCTCTGTAGGTATACCGATGTCTCAGACTCTTGCCATTTTATCCTCTTAGCATTGCATAATGCTGCCAATTCATGTTTTCCAGAGTTTCCCAATGAAGTGAAGTGTTCAGAAGTTTCCATGACCTTTCAGTTTCTTTGTACTCTATGTTGTTTTGCAGAGAGTATGATAGACTTTGTGGTTTACTTCCAGTGTAGCCTTTCTTTTATGGAAAAGATGTCACAATGCACAAAGGCCATGGTTTTGAGCTGTGTTTTTGAGCATTTAAGACAATGCTGATTTGCTGCAAATTTATTTTTTCTCCTCTAAAATTTCTTAATATGCAGGAAACCATTTCAGTAGTTAATAAAAAATGGTCAGCAACAAAATGCCATCACTTAAAAAATATCATTCATCAGGCTGCATATATGGAAAAAATAATTTGAAGAAAGAAGATCCCTTTAGAGAAGTGTGTTGCAGCATATAGGAAAGGGCACTGCATCTCATGTTCACTACTGTAATTGATGTTCACTGAGCTTACAGTTCTCACTTCGGTTTTGGATGTCACAGGATGTATGACTCCATGGAAAACCTTCTGTAAAGACCAGGTTGGCCTTGTCAGTCAGATCTGTGATGGTTCCCAAATGCAGGCCTCCGTTCTTCACTGAAATTTTGGAGGATTCTCCAAAACCATGTGGGTCTAATGGATGTCTCTGAGGATGATGGGCATCAACCTTCTGAATGAATGAATCCCAGCTTCACTGTGGCCTTACAAGGTAGAGGTTGCAGTTGGAAAAGGGTTTTTCTGTGTGAGTGTATACATATGTACACCTCTTTATACCTATAGTGTAATGCACCAATCCCCCCACCACAAATCAAGACACTTTACTCATGGTGTTGCTTAATATTTAGTAAGTTTGAAGCCTCAAGATCTAAGTGTTAAGCCTCAGGATCTTGTCTATAGGTGCCAACTGTGAGTTGGTGTTTTGGGCCATCTTTATTTCAGCTTGTCTATCCAGGCTTTACATTTCAGTCAAGTACATCAGAAGTTCTGAAAGCAAAATGTGACCACTGATGAGCGGGTCCTGCAGGGCAGTGAATGTGCATATTTACCTGCTGCCTCATACAGAAATGAAGTGTTGGTAAATAACATCTTAATTACTGAAATATTTTGAGAAAATATAGTAGGTCATGGTGAGTCTGTACCAGTGTGTGTAATTCTTCTATATGAACTGTGTAGTAAAGAACTAAGAAAGCTCAGCTATCATTTTGAAAGGTTCTGGTATGAACTCATGCTAGTAAATCATTTGAATTGTAAATGTTTATGTTTACTTATATATACATAATCAAAACATGCCTGTAAACCCTGAGAGTTAATAAGAAAAAAAAAATAAATACAACAACTAAACCCAGTATCGCTGTAAGGAGAGGCCAAGCCTTTGCTGCACTTCTGTTTTTCTTACATTACTTTTAGATGTATATGTTAATGAGACTCCTGTTCCAAACAGTGCTCAAGAGTATCTTGCAGAAGCCTCTATTCTGCAGAGGGAGAAGCCTTGGAAGGAATGAATTTGAACCTGTTTGGGAATTTTTTCTATGTGAAAAATATATGCAAGTGTTACAGTTGTCTCTCAGACTCCCAGTCAGGGAGCTAATATATTAATAGCCTGGAATCCAAATTGTTGTAGGAAATAATTCCTGTTGGATTAGTGTGTAAGGTCTATTTAAACTTAAATGTGTTATTTTTTCCAGTGGTG
>VXBZ01010828.1:78716-103796 GCA_013399135.1 Heliornis fulica
GGGCAGCCTGTCCCAGTGCTGTTCTTTCTGGAGCTCACTGATTTGTGCAGTACCCAGCTTTTGCCATGACTGTCACAGAAACGACAGTCACCCTCGTTACACAAGCAGGGGAGACCCATCCACCCAACACTGTGTGAGATGGGAGTCTGGGGGCAGTGTATGTGCCTGTATAACTGTAGATATGTGCTGTGAGCAGACTGTAAGGAGCAATAACTGGTGCGTAGGGGCAACCTCACCTCTGGCATTTTTACATTTTGAGTGTTTGCAGCCTAAACCGTGTGTTGTGAGTGCAGTTTTGTGTGCATCGTTTTCCGGGTTAGAGAACAAATCAAAAGCAATTTACATGACACTGTGCTCCATGAGTCACTCTTGCTTCTTGCTCAGGCTGCTAAGCCAGCCGCTGTTTCCCCCATGCCCTTCTCTAGTCCACCTCTACTCGCCATTCACCTTGTGCAACTCCTCTGTTGCATGACTGCTTCTGATGCACAAGTGCTGAGGCAGCAGAGGCTCTCGGGGTAGTAAGGTGTTTGCGAGGGAAGGTTGTCCTCTCTGGGTGTCCTTCAGAACCTCTGAAGGACATGGTTAAAATGGAGACTTTCTGTCAAGCTCTACTGCACCTGCAGTGTTTCAGAGGCCTGTAAGTTGGGCAAATCTGAGCTTTTTAATTGTGCTGGCAGAAAGAGTATCTGGTGGGATAACCTATTCTGTTGCCCATCTTGGAATCTGTCTATTAACAGAAGTCATCCTAATTTCTTAAAAAACCTTTGGCATAGCACTGTATATCATTGTACTGGATCTTCAGTCTTATTCTTGGAAAAGAGATCAGTTTTTTGACCATAATGATCTCATACCAAAGCTTCAGAATTAATTAGATTTTTTGGAAATTTCAGATTGCTGGATGGGGAAGGGTTTTGAGTTGAAAATAAAGTATTGGCCAGCTGTTAGAATAGGCAAGCAACCTAAGAAGTGCAGAAGGAGATTAGTGCATGACTTTATTTTGGCAATCCTAAAGTTCTTTTAAGTTGACAACTAATAAAATAACCCTATTTCTACAAATAAAGATGTTGAAATACATAGCACTGCATGTTCTGTGATTTTGGGAAAGAAAACCAAAACTAGTCTTAAAACACTCCAGGCTCAAAAAATGTCCCAAAGGATAAAATACAGACAGCAGTGATTCCTCAGCGACCGGTTTGCTGACGGGGATGGCGTGGGCTTGTCCAACATGGAGAGCTCCAAGCTCATTCAGGTGGGTTGCAGGAGGAGTGCCTGGAAGCAAGCACTGGTTAGGTATGAAGCTGGGGTTACCCTGACACTGTGGCTTTTGGCAGAGGGAAGGCTGACACATGTGGTCATCAGAGTCCCTCTGGCTGCCTCTCCTGCCCCAGCGAGCTGCAAACCCGACTGCGGACAGGTGGTGGATGGAGACCGTGAGGGTGGTGCCTTTTGCTGCAGATGGAGGTAGTGTTTCCAGACACGCTTTGCTTACCAAGTGTTAATGGTTTCTGAAGGAAATAACTCTGTGCCTTCAGGAGTGGAGTTTCATAACTGAGTGGAACAGTTAGAGCTCAGCAGATTGTGTTTTTAAATGCTGTTATGACTAACAGGCCAGCTAACTCACGTTGCTCAGGAGCAACTGGAGCCACAGTGACTTGAAGTTCATCTGAAGAGCTATTTTTTGTGCTCCTTGTAGATTATAAGATGGCTAAAGAAAGTGTGACTTCTAGTTTCATGCTGACCATTTTAAACCATCTCATCACTTCAAGGGTGAAGTTGAGAAACACTCCCAGTGTGCCACTTTGCAGATGGAACTGACAGGCATGACTCAGGTTGTAATCAGGAAAATTAACTACAACTTGATACACTTATCTGGGTGGTGTTGTAAGGACAACATTTAATATGTTTTGGTCTTTTTCTGCTTCAGTTGCATGTCGGCTGGGAAGGCTCACTGAGCTCAAACAATGAAAGAAAATCTGTCTCACCTTTCATGAGTTAAAGTTTAAACAGCAGGGGTTAACTATCTACAGACTGGGAGGGAAAAAGGTGCTGCTTAGCTCTGCACCTGTCAAGCACTGCAAATAATTGCTGCTCTAAAGCAAAATACCCCCAAAACATGATCTGTACGGCAGCTGCCGAGCCCAGCACGTTGGGTGTGCACAGGTACCTGGGCCAGGCAGGTTGAGGGACACGGGGCTCTTGGTGTGCAGAGTGCAGATGTGATTTGTCATGTGGAAATCCTGGGATACAGGTGTGGTGTTTGCACTGGAGGGGGAATAGCTGAATGAGTCACGAGTGGTGGTTGCACTCAGGCAGGAGGTAGCAAAAGCCTGGCTGTAACATGAGGTGAATATGGCTCAAAGCATTTTTCCAGCCATCTCAGCAGGTCTCCTGGCAGGCAGGTTGTCCCCTCATGGACCCTCCTGTGGTTATGTTTTCGGGTCAGAGGTGTAGCATCCCTCTGCAGTAACAAGCCACCTTAGGAAAGTGATCCATGTTTTCTTCTCTCTCCTGAAACAGGAATGAGTGAAGGAGGCACTAACAATCTTTTGTAGCCGTGAACTGCCCTGCTTGTTTTGTTGAAATGAACTAGCCATGTGGTGCTTTGTGTTCACTAGAAATCTGTTACTGAGCACTTCGAATTGCAGAAAAAAAAAATAACAGCAGACACTGGAATTTGAATGCTGCTTATGGGTTTTTTTCAGGCCCAGTTGATAAGGTTTTTAGAGAGAAACTTTTTTTTTTGGTGATATCCAGATGTTTCTGTGTTAGTTGGAGAATGAAAAATTGCATTAATATTAAAAGAAAATAAAAAAAATGATAGGACCAGAATTTAATGTGCTTTTTCTATTTCCTTAGTCAGTACAGGTTATTTCAGGATGCTTATGTTTTGTGTTATTTCAGGCAGCTGTCCTCTCTAATGGGTTTTACCTGTAAATGACCCTGCTCTAGGTGATTTAGGACTAAGGCAAATGAAATCACCAGTATTCTACTAAGGAACTTGGCATCTTCCATGGAGCAGTTTATCTTTGAAGTTTGCAGAAGTATAAAAATAAGGATAGAATTATGTGAGACCTTAAGAAAGAAATCTGTGCTTGGCTACTTAATTGCACTTTGTGTAATCAGCATCTAGCAAATACCAATGACATTAATCTGCTCTGAGAGGAAGGAAAACATCATGAGTTTTTGTTTTGAGAGAATCAAGGAACTAGGAGAGGTGACAGAGGTCCCATAGGAAGTTGGTGGCAGAGCTAGAAATTGACCCAGTTTAGTAGACTCCCACTGCATTGCTTAATCCAGCAACATGAAGTTCTTTGGGGTTTGTTTCTTTTCACACTACTGTAAGCCAAAGCTTGCAGCTGAATCCGGTCAAGGCTCTGAATTTCATTCTTATTTTAAAAGAAAAACTGAAATGCCTTAGAAATCTCTTTGTAGCCTGTGCTGAAGGTCATGTATTTACTTCCCACTAAGGAAAAGCTACTGTTGTTTTACTGCAGGCTGCTTGGCTGGGATTTGTTACCGTGTTCATCTTATGCATTTGTTAAAGTGAAGAGCTGTACAGAGACATACATGGCAGAGCAAAGAGACTATCACTGCTCTGTGCAGTCACCCACCCCTGCAAAATTCAAGCAAACTCTTAAGCCCCTTAAGCAAACTTAAGGCAGTTTGCTGTCTTTTCATCTCCTGGTAATCCCTGTAAGATGTGGGTGCTCTGTTTCAGTACTGACCTTGAATTGCATTAATAGAGTCCTGCTCTGCATTGCTGCTGTTGCTCAGTGTCTCAGCGCAGTAAAGAGGGGGGTGAAGCCACATCACTTTCAGTTTCCTCCTTGTCCTTGGTTGACTTTTAATATTGTTATATTAAAGAATTCAAACATGGGCCAAAATCAGTACCCCTTCCCACAGATGTAGTCTGTTAACGTTAAGCAGTTTATCCAGGTCTGTGAATTCTATGATGGTGACACCCACATTTTCTCAGAGGAGCCCGGTGGTAGGACAGGTCTGCTAGTAAGACCTTGGTGTAGTAATGGGAACAATAGGAATAACAATTTTATTGTAGTTCTGACTGCTTCTAAATAAATCAGTGTTCATGGCAAGAAGGGTAGAGTAGCAGGAACAGGCTGCCCTGGAGAGGCTGGTATCCATCTTTGGGGAGTTTTCAGCCACTGGTATGCTCAAGGCTCAACTGGGCAAATTTGCTTTTCATTACTGAACTCTGGAGTTAGCCCAGGTTAAAGCAGGGGTCAGGATTAGATGGGAAGTTAAGGAGGGGTGCCTATCTGTGCCTCTGACCACAGTTTTTCTATGGTTCTGTACAGCTACCTTGTTAATGAAGGGTTTCTGAACAGCTCTTTTTACATGACCATGTTAACCTCTCTTATGCCAAGGCATGTATGACAAAAGCTGGTTGCTTTGGGGTTGTTTATTTTTTTGGCCAGGAGACTGTGCATGTGTATGTAATTTCAAACAGGTTTTTTGGGAAGAGCTTAGTTGACTCCACAGGAGAGGACTTTTTTGGGGTTTTTTTAAGCTTCTCTGGTGTCAAAGAGCAGAGCCAACAAGAGCTGGTTGGAAAAACAATGCTCTTACAAATAGAAATACTCTCAGTGACAAAGGACCAGTTTGGTCACACAGCTAGTCTGGAGCACTGCTGTTTCTGTGTGTGTTTCTGTTCATGAGTCCAGATATTTGTAAATACTGCCTTTGTCCTCAAGGAGGGAGGGTAGCATGATAGGGACACGCACGCTTTCAAATGCTCTCATTATCGAGTACAGCCAGAGTGCCGTGTTTATAAGGCTAGCTGGGTGGCACAGTGGTCACAGTGAAAAAGGTTAAGCCAAAACACACCAAAAAAGTAGTAAACAAGATGATTCTTAACTGCTTATAGACATTTTCTTCCTAAAAGTACAACTTCCAAAATGAAATAACTTAATTGAACAAGCAGGATTTTAAGATAATAATTTGTCAATTTACTGTTTTGAGATTTTTGCATCTTGGATGTGTAAGTGCTTTCCATCCCATTTTTTGGCAGACAGCAGTAGCTCTGAAGGAGGCAGCTGGGCTGGATGATCATTGTAGGTCCCTTCTACCTGAACTATTCTAAAAATATTCAATACGTCCTTAACCCTTTATAAGCTTGTTTCTATGGCTAGAGAATTAGTTTCCTTGAACATTAACAGTTATGAGAGGTTCATAAACCCCACCAACTTCAGGACATCCATACCCTTTCCAGAGACAAAGATTGTGCTGCCCTGCATTTCAGGAGAAATGTTGGTGCCTATCTGTGTACCCAGCCCTCAAGGACAGGTAACTGATCTTGTCTGATATACACTTAGTGATTTAAAAACACTGAGTGACTGACAAGTGTGACCTGCAACTGCAGACTGCAGGCTGGCAGCCCGCCTCCTTTGCCTTGCAAACATTGTCAGACTGCAGCAGTGCCCCACGTCACACTTCAGAGTGAGCAGGTATGATGTTAGCTACACACACACCCCCAGAGAGGTTCAGGGATACAAGTCACTTTACAAAGGTAGAGAATATGTGAGATAGTCTTTAGCTTTTCTTCTTCCCTCTCTGAACTGCATATTGTTAAAGGTACTTCTATGTGTCTCACTTTATTTCCCTAAGTCTGGAAATGCTTTGCATTAGCATTAATTTGCTGGGCTTCTGTACAATTTATTACACTGTCATCTACAGAATACAATTAAGAATGGCTCCTTGGGATTAAATTAAGATACCTATTTGCACCTCAAGCTACAACCAAGACAAGCAGTTTCAAGCCCTGTGTTGTCTTGCTTTTTGGTGAAGTGATGTATGTGTAGCCTTGCGAGTGTCAGAAGGCAGCGTTGGGCTGGATCTGCACAGGTGTGCAAACACCACGGTGGCTTGCTGTGTTTGCTGCAATCTGAATCCTTCACTACCCAGAGTGTTTGTTTTCTCTGGAAAACAACATTGTGGTGTAACATGTGTAACACCACGCTAAATAGCACCTAATAGGTGGGCTGGCTGATTGCTGTGAGGAAAAGAGATGATTATTTTTTGTCCAGGAAGACTAAAAAGCTGCAAGACTCTCGTCTCCTCCATCTAGGACTGACGTAACCTCTGTGGGATAAATGCTAGTGCATATGCTGTTTCCACTGGAATTTTGTCTTGCTGTTGTTGCCTTCACTAGTGGCCTTGGGGGAAAAATGACCCTTGCTATGGCTTAAGAAATGCAAGAATTGCATCATTGACACCTGCAGCTAAAGTTTAGTAACTGCTACAGGCTGGCCCTGGCCAGTGTGTAAATATATTAAGAATTGCTGTTAGCTTCACAGAGGTGGGTACTGCTCTGTTTTTCATCAAGTATGTAAATGCAGTGGAATTGGGGTGAGCTAGTTACTACAGGTAGGAATGAGTGTCTGACTGTCTCCTCCCTCCTACTACTCACTTCAGTGTTATAGAAGTGGGCGCTTAAAGTTCACAGAGGCAGCGTGGGCACAAAGTGTGTTCCTTCCATCAGTCCCAAGTCCTCCTTGCCTGACTCACAGAACAGGGAGGAGGGTTCATTGTTAGGACTGCAGAAATACAGCTATCTGTTCTCCCTTTCCTCTTGCAACCTTTCTTTTATGGACTCTTATACAATTCCTCCCAGTTGCTGGAAAGTTACTGCATAAATAACAGTCCTGTATGTACCCATGTAACATGGAGATATTAATTTTTTGACAAGAAAAAACCATTTGTACATTCACTGGGTTTTTTTTTTTTTTTTCTTGACGAAAGATAAGTGCTGCCTGAGTTGGAATAAGTACAGTCTTCTTGGACGTGGCATGTGTGTCTGATTGGAAGTGTATGATAGCTTCTTAATGAAACAAACATTTTATAATGTTATATTTTGCTATACTGCACTATTAATAATTCTGTAGTGTGGATCTGGATACAAAAACTTATTAAAATAACAGTTGAAGTGCATATGAATATTTTATCTGGAACAGGTGAGGAACCAAAGAGTATAATCTGTTAGTACAGTGATTCATTCTTTCAGCAGTACTCATGTATTATATATTTCAATTTGTTAAATATCAGGTAGATTGTACAACTGTTTATCCTTATGAGCTGCAGCCTCTTCTATTGAGATAGGTAGCTACTAGGATAAGATAAATGGAAATTAATAGTATTGCAAGAGGAAAGCAAGACATTGAGGGGATCAGCAAGAGGTTGCAGACGTTGAAAGTAACGCAGAATGTTGGTAACAAAGTTCGGCTGATGCCATGTAATTTTACTTTTTGATTTTTGGGTACTTCTGCATGTGAAACAAGTTTTGTCTGGTCTCAGATTACTAAATTTATTTTAGAAGAAAACCTGACAAACTCTTAATGTATTTTTGGAAGTATAAAAAGATTTCAAACTTCTGCCTCTGATTTTCCATCCTTTAGCCCTTTCTTCTAGGTAGTGTCCTTCTCAGTTCTGCAAACGGCAATGCCCTTTATTAAAAAAAATAAATAGCCAAACCAAGAAAATAAGTCCTAAGACCAGACACTTCTAACTGGGGATTGAGGTTACTTTTAAGCATATTTGATCTTTGTCATGCCAGTCATATCACTAAAAATATTGTGAGCATACCATTAATCTGTGCAAAGTAGATCCAAAATGCCATTTCAGGTTTCAGAGTAACACCACCACCAAGAGACTGTGGAAGATGTTTTTCCTGAGTTCCTGAGAACTCCTTGAGGGAGTGTGGCCTCTGTGAAGGCCCGTCGAATGACCTGGCAGGGAGTATTACAGTATGCATTTCAGGTATAGGTCTACTGGTGTTAAATTACCAGTGAGAAGTGCTTTGAAGTAATGGTGCATTTAGTGCTTCTGTTTCTGGTTGGTGCTCACTCTCTGTTTGTTAAAAGTAGCCTAATTGTGATTGAGTGTTTTTCTTCAGGTGAACCAAGTCATCTTCCTTGATGGCGTAGAGCAAAGTTTGTAAGCCAAAAAAATTAATTCCCTATTTAAGATTAAAAGTAGCAGCTCACAGTTGCTTTGAGTGCAGCCAGGTACGACAACTAGCAAGGAAAATTAATTAAGCAAATACTACATATTAACATGGGAGGCATAGGTTGTGTTTGGTGGCTTTTCTCTAGATCCAGTACTTCCCAGGGGTGGTCATGGCGTGAGGCCTCTGTGGCTGGCTGCCCTGTCGCCTTGACAGGGCCTTGGGGCCCTGGCTCCGGAGAGCGGCTGCTGCAGCTTCCCAGTTTGGTGGCTGTCATTACATAAGGAGTAACTGAAAGATGGTCTGACTAGCAATAGTCCTGTGTCCATTTGTCACAAAATGTTTGAGCCATCTGTTGCTAGAAAAACTACCCCAGTCTACCACCTGGTGTTTCACCGAGCCTAGGGATTTATTCCAGATAAGCACCGGTTTACTTAATAGAAAGGGGGGGGTGGAAAATTGGAGAACAGGGGGAAAAGATGCGATAGTTTTTCACTTTGTATTGAGTGCTGAGTAATACCATTTGGATCATTGTCTCCTTCTGGGGTTCATGTGTCACTAGAAACCTTTTTCATTTTGGAAATTGAGGATGAAGAGTAACATCAAACAGCACGGGGATTGGTATAAAGTTCTGAGCCGTGTATGATTTAACTTGGAGCTGTGGATGGCCACCTGCTGTACTTTTGTTCTCCTGGCAGTCTGGCAAGTGGCTGTGCTGTCCTGGTGCTTTTATTTCTCGGGTGTGTTAGGAGTGGTCCAGGAGAGCAGCAGACTGCCTGGGCTGGCACAGACTGGTGGAGTGCTTGGCAACAAGGGCCTAAAATGCAAAAAACCCCTCCAAACTTCTAAGGTGGTTTGTTTCGGTTTTTGTTTTTCAGTGAACACAAAGTATATTGCTGTGTTATGCTCATGAATGGGTAAATTATAACTTCAGCATATCATAGAATTGTTAAGGTTGGAAGAGACCTCTAAGATCATCCAGTCCAAGCATTAACCTACCACTACCAAGTCCACCGCTAGACCATGTCCTCAAGCACCGCATCTACCCGTCTTTTAAACACCTCCAGGGATGGGGCCTCAACCACTTCCCTGGGCAGCCTGTTCCAATGCTTGATGACTCTTTCTTTCCTGACTTACTTCCTTTTGCTAAGCTTTAAAATGTAAAGGACTGTGCTATTCTCAGGGAACATAATTCCTAGTGCTGTGCCAGCAATGTCCAGTTGTGCCCCTGGACCCATACTGTCGGGGTCACAGGGAGGTACAGGAGCAGTCAGTGCCTGGTTCAAGGTGCTGGGAGCAGGCTCGGCTCAGGGCAAGACATGTCTCTTGATGCTGAGTTTGTTATGCTGTTGTGTTTGGGTTGTGGGTTTTTTTGGTGTGGACGGGTTGTTCTTTTATTATTATCTTTTTTTTTTTTTAATTCAGAGTGTTTGCAATGTGCCCTTCAGAGAAAGCAAGTGTTCTCCACAAAACTATTTGGATAAACACCTAAACACCCCATCCTTGATCTGGCAGTTGCAGTCTGCTGGTATAACCCTCAGCTTCCTTCCCCTTTGCTTTTTCATGGGAAAGTTTTGGTGCCCCCAGTAATGTGGGAATATGGGAATTCTGTAAAACTTACTAGATTTGTAAGTTTGTTTTACTGTGGGTTTTTTCACCTGTTTGGGTTTTTTGAGCTTAAATATTGATTAGAAAGCAACAGGATGGGTAGGATGAAACACACGATTGTGTAATTAGCCAAAAACTGTCATAAAGTGCTAAATACAGAATAGGTTATGTGGGTTTTTTGGGTGGTTTTCATTGCTTTTTGGCGGAGTGGGTGGGTGGGATGGTGGTTTTCTGGGTATTTTTGTGGTGGGAGTTCTGGCTTCCAGGCACCAAAATCAGATACTTGAGCAACTATCAAAGATGCATTCCTGTGTCAGCTTGTTAACTGACAAACACTGGCCCCTTGCATTCTTGTTTGCAGCATTATTTGACGCATCCTGTAATCTGCCTGAGTGGGTTCTGTCTGCACCGGACTAGTGGCATTTAAATAGCTTTCACCTCTCAGATGGATAATGGGTTGTATAAACTAACAGTAGTTTAGGCTTGCATAGGATTTCAAGGTATTTCATAAATTGCTTGTTACAAGTATGACATTTATTAGTTAGATCAGATTTTGCCCCTTGCCTGTGTTCCTGCCATGTACCCTGTTTCTTAGCTTAGCAGTGAGTGAAATAAGTGGTCATGAAAATGGACTTTTGACATCTCAGTGCCAGTGGTGTTAAAGCTATTTATGGGGTAGAAATACTGTACCTTGAGTTATAACAGCTCATCAGCTACCTAATCACTCTTTAGGGCTGTCTTTTGTAACCCAGGACAGCATAGCCAGCGGTACTGTGGCTTGTTTCAGGACAAATTGACTTACAAACTGGAGGCAGTCAGCTGCAGCAAAATCCTGCCCTGTTTCTCAAGATAAGTTAGTGTATGTGGAGTATACTGATGGTATGGCTGGGATGCTTCTAGTACCTACTGTATTGCCCCTTCAAAGCTGGGTCACCTATTTTTTTTATAACTGATGTGACAGCCTGGTCTTGGCAGCCCCGTGTTCTGAAGAATGGTAAGTTTCATAGTAGGAACTTGAGTGTACTAAAAGCAGGTAAATGTTGTTGTGGAAATAAATCCTAACTGAAATATGCTGCTTCTCACAGCTTCAACTCATCAGTTTACCTTAAGCTGAAAACTGAGAGTATGTTCAAACAAGAGAAAAGTTCTTGTGGTAGTAGTTTTGTTCTGTTTTGTAAATCATGAGTATGGCTAGCTGCAGTAGCAGTGTAAGATGGGTAAGATACTAAAATTTAAATTTTCTTCAATTATGTGTTGAAAGCCCCTGTGTACTAAGGAATGTTTAAATTGGAGAAATCTATCAAATGCACTTCAAGTGTGCTAGGGTAGCTATGGAGAGACATGCCTTGCTTTAACTGCAAGCACCTGGTAACACAGTAATTATTAACAATTTGATAACACAGGGCCATGCCTCAGTTGCTTAGTAACTCAAGTTTAAAAATGTGCAGTGAATTATTTTGAGGGAAAAAACATAAATTGTGAAAACTCTTCCTTTTTGTTGGTACTGATGTCTTGGAAATGCTTGAGAGAAGTTAAATCCACGCTGCAGTGAAATCCACAGTCTTTGTTGGAGCAGTGTATGTATCAAACATAGAGTTTTCATATGTGCTCAGTGTCTTTCAGGACAATTTCCCCTTGAGAGTCCATGGTCCGTTTAACCAAAACACACTGCTAAAAGCATGGGCAACGTGGCTGGGCTCAGTTAAACTCTTGGAGTGTAAAGAGTGTTAATAAACTTCATGGAGTTGTTGCCATGTGTGGACTTGGGAAGGAGAATGTGCCTGTTTGGTTTTTTTTCCAGATGCTTCTGCGTTTTCCCTCAGGCAGTTGCAAGTTTTCTGCCTTGGATCCCTTGAGCTTGAGGCCTGGTCTTGGGCCTGTGAGTTTGGCAGTTGCCTGGAGCCTGACAATTAACAACCCCTTTGCCCTCTTACGCACTTCTGAGATTTTCTCTGACACTGTGTTGTTTCCTAAAAGGTTTCTTTAAATTAATCTTGTAAAGTGAAATCAGTCATGTGAGGCAGGTAAAATGAAGCCCAAGTTACTGAAAACCAGACCCGCTCCCTCTTAAATGCAGAGAATTTTGTTTGCCCCTCACACTGTATCAGACATAGCACATTGAGGGAGATTGATTTACTTGTCACTTTGAGTGTTTGCCAGTCGTCCTTCTGAGACTGAGTAAGGGTTTGTGAAACGCTGGGGCAGTGAAAGTCTGATTGTGGTTCATCTTAAGGTAGGCAGCTTTTTGGCTCTGTTGGCATCAGTGTTGTAACCCATTAAAAGGGAAATCTTTGTCCACCGAACTGGAAAAAGTTGTAGCCAGTCTGTCTCTTGTTTCCCACCTTGTGAGACTGGTTGAATTTTGACAATAGAGTGATGGTCTGAGTTTTGGAATGTGGTTTTGTTTTTATGGCCTGAGTGACTTGGAACAAGTCACACTTTACTTTTTTTGGGTTAAAAATTTGTGATAAAGCATATCTACCTTGTGTGTATGAGGTTATCTTGAACAAAAGGAAAGATTTATGAACCTTGGGTGACAGCTGATACGCAAAATGCAAAGCAGCATTATTCTGAGCATTTTATTTAATAACAAAATTATTCTAGCATGTGGTGGGATAGTCAGCTCTAACATATCATGACATGCCGAAACATCTGTCTGCTATGTAGGCTTACCAAGCTAGCTTCCATGGGTGCATAGTGATGCTGAAGGAAAGACTCCGGGTAGGTAGGGATCTTAATGAGCTGGAAGGGGATTAGGTTATTCCCAGATGTTGTGACTTGTTTCAAGAGATGTTTTTAATTATTTCTTTATTTTTTTTAACAAGGAATTTGTTAACTCTTATTGTGCAGCTGTTAACTCTTACAAACAGGGAAATTTATTAAACTCAACAGCATGCTGCAGGTAGCTGAGAAGATAATAACAGCTGCTTGGGAGCAAAGCAATAGCCTCAGAAGGTGAGCTGTTCAGGCACTGACTTGATTATAGTTCCACTTGCCTCTGGCATATTTTCTAGCAGATTTATCTTTTTTATTATCATGCCAGAAAACACACTTTAAAATACACAATTTTATGTTAGCCTAGCAGCTTTCCCATCTGTCTCACTGTTCAAATCTGAATTTATTAACTCTTTCAAAATAAAAAGTTAATAGCTTTCATTAGCACACCTGTGTTTTCTAATTCTGGACTTCCAAAGTGGGCAGAGAAAGTCAAGTTTAGTGATTTTATTTTTATTCTTTTGCCTCCAAGATTATCTAAGTGTATTTGCTGATTGTGTGGATAGGTCTGGTGAAAGTTGCAGTTACAGAGATTACTCTGCATCAAAACCTTCACTGTGAACAATTATATGAATTTTAAATTGCTGCAGTTGCTGTACTTTTTTTCCTCATAATTAATGCAGTGTGTGAATACAGATGCATCTGCAAACTCGAGAAATGTAGATCTCTAGAGGCTGGCCTTTAAAATCTGCAAGACAAAATTTAGCCAAAAATTCCCAGTTAGGTATAGGTTTTCAGGTTGGTAATAACTTTTTTTCTTAGGGGTTTGTTTTCCAGCAACACAAGTAATGAACGTGATTCATCTGAATCTGGTTACTGCTAGGTATGACCCTCAGCAACTGGTCCCACTGGAGGTTTCAGTTTTGCATATACACCCAGTGGTGTGTTGACTTAATGCAGTGGTGATTGCAGCTTCTCTATTTTTAATTGCTTGCTTTCAAGAAATTATAATTACCAATTTTCACCCCTTTTGAGTGGGAGCAAAGAGAAGGTAGGAGACAAATGTATGACAGAGAGGTTAGCAACTGGATAAAAATTCAAGTTAAAAACAAAAAAAAACCAACCCTGTTTGCCAAGCAAGTATAAAGAATATAACTTTGACCACCTTTTTTTAACAACCTACCATTCCCTGTTCCATAGAATTCCTCATTAAGCATCTGTTCATAGCCTTTACTTGTTTGTATTTTGCTCTGAGCCTCATCATATTCTTGTAGTGGGGTGCTGAGAGCTGTAGCTCAGTCTGGGCAGGGCTGGGCTCCAGTGTGGAAAGGCACTGGAAATACACCCAGGGGTTTTGTTGTCTTGGAATCAGACATGGGTGTAAGTATATTTCTCTGTTCAACAGCAGAGATCACTTACAGCTCACTCTTCTTTCTGCACAATATAGCATGGGTAGGGAAAGTCAGTAGTGAGGTGGGAGGAACTGGGCTTTTTTTGGCAATGTGCTCCATGGGAATTGGGAATGAACTGCAGGAGGGAAGGACACACTGCTTTTGGTGGCCTTATTGTACCTGTGGCTGTGGAATAGGCATACCATCAAGCATTCCCTTTATTTTTGTCTTGTAGTTACAGGAAAAGTGCATTTTGAGAAATTTGTAACTTGTACAGTGTGCTTATGCTTGGAGATAAACATATAACAATTTAATTGTTCTGCTAGATATTTTTTGCCATCACTGCAGGGCTTAATACTCTTTTTCTAGCAGCGCTGCTTTTAGGTAGCAAATGGAATTTCTATCAGATATTATAGAATAATGATGCCCTACTCTGTTAACCCTGCTCTATGAGAATTCTTTCTTATCACACATTCATTTTTTCTTAGTTTGATATGTGACTTGTAAAAAACACTATTGATCCAAGTTGATTGCAGTATTACAACAGTGGTAAGTAATTGCTGTCAGATCCAGACTAGATAACCACTTAGTGAAAACACAAATATCCTAAAGAAAAATGTTTTAAATCAAGCTGAGAACATAAAATACGCATTTCTGAAGCAACATGGAAACGGTCTTAAACATCTTTTTGATGGTAATTATAATGATGGGTAATGTAACGTTAAAAATGTCCTCTATATCAGTTGAACTGTGAAATTTAGAGCACTCTTAATTCTATGAGTCACATGTATATATTTTGAGAACTATGTCAATTTTAGGCCTTGTTTACAAACAATTATCACACGGCAGCCTAAACGATCATGTGACACACAGCTGGTTTTACTGCTTTGCACTAAGAATGACTGGCCCACTCTCCTGGAGAGAGAATTTTTGGCAACTTGGCATTTTAAAATTCCTTTAGATTACTAAATGCCACAGTAATAACAACCACAACCAACCCCACTACCATTGCCCCCACCTCCAGCCCCCTCCAATCTTTCTGCTTGTGTATTTTTAAAGCATCTGCATGTTCTGGCTTCTGGTGCGAAGCTGACAGCGTATTGCCAGATCGCCAGCCTGGTGGGAGTGGGTTCCTGTAGCACTTTATGAGACTTGGAGGCAGGATGACAGATCTCAGAGGCATTGGCAAATCCCTAAACATTTCCTGTAATCTGTTTATCCCCCTCCATACCCTGCCTTCCTGGTCATCCTTCTTCACATCCCTTCTGCGCCAGATGTTCCTGTATCACTTGCTGCTTCTTCCTTATACTGGCTCACTCCAGTGCCTCCTGTTTTCCCTTTCTTTGCCTGGCACACCTGAGGGCTCTTGTTGACATACTCCTTGATTTTTATTATTTTTATTATTTTTTATAATACTTCCTTATCCACCTCATAAAAACCAGAAAAAACAGAAATCACAGGATAATATGGTGTACAAGAAGCCTGGTCTAAATGGACAGCAGCCTACTGAAGATCCTTTGTTAAGTGTCCTCTGCTTTGTACCTGGCACACTAACAGCAAGGGCAGGTTTGATTAGCCTTCCACCTTTGCAAATGCAAAGCAGTTCAAAAGTAACATGTGAAAATACTGAACTTGTAGCAAAAGTGCCTGAACTAGTCTTGAAATGTTTGTGCAATCTCTGCTGCTGGGACACGGAGACAGAGAAAGGCCACCCAGAATGAGTGACTTGAGGTGCTCTCTTTTACAAAATAGGGATTTTTCATGAGAAGTGGTTGAGTGAGAGGTTCCACTCTGAGTTTATTTAATTTAATAAGTTAGACTTTTACTTTTTGCTCAATGGTCCCATCCTCTTTATTGAAGTCAGCGTAACAAATACCTTAATGAGTAAAAATGAGAAATTACTTGAGATGTTCTTTCATCCAACTACCAGCACATATTTTTATGTGCTGCAGTGATGTGTTTTGGTTTATATTGGGTTGATTGATTAATTTAGAGCAGCAAATTCTTATGATAGAAGATGGAGAGTCTTTTTGTTGTTTCCCCTTTTCTCCCTTCGTTGTAGAAGTGGATGAAATGTTTCAAGGATTGGAATGGAGATGAGATCTGTTACCAGAGAATGCTGTTAATTAAAGGACCACAGTAAAGACTTACAGTACACAGTCTTGGTTTACTGCCCCTTCAGCACACTTCAGTCTGTCTTGATATATGTAGCTGTAAGAAGTGAATAATACCCAGCTAGATAGGCATGGGGAGATGTAGTATTTTAAAAAGCACTACACATTAAAAAAATGCTTTAAGTCCAAAATATTATGTGTTACCTAGACATACTCTATTGCTGCTGGTAAAGGAATGTTTTAATGGTAATAGTGTGCACCTCCACTCAGTTTTAGAATGTTGTGGGTATAAAATACACCCTCTCCATCACAGAAGGTATTTAGTAGCTATGCTATCTGTATCCCTGTAGATAGACTCTGTCCACAGAATTACAAAGGTCTTTGTTTGTGTAGTATTATGTTGAGTACTTAAGACCCTGTTTTAGAGGGGAAAAACAAATGAGAAGAAAACAATACAAATAGAGTAAGTGCCCTTAATTACTACAAGAAGAGTTCAAGGTCTCCTAAATTTGTCTGATAAGTATAAGATAATAACTGAGGTCATAGTGTGTTCAATGTAAGAACATACTAAATATGCAAATATTGACTGAGATGACTTCTTACATTGTTTTACCAGTTGAGGTTCTCAGAATTTTTTCCTTGAAGGCTTGCAATATGCATACATACATATACATACACACATATACATATGCACATATCTATATATATCTATAGCACTAGTATATACAGTATACAAAATTAAGAGACATTATTAGAGGGATAATTCTTTGTTTCACCTTTATATAACACTTTTCAAAGTGCTTTTCTGCTCCACTACTAACATTCTTGGTTTATTGGTAGTCAGAGAATCAGAAACTGGTTTGGATCTAGCTCCAAGCCCCTGCCATGGACACGGACACTCTCCACTAGCCCAGGTTGCCCAAAGCCCCATCCAGCCTGGCCTTGGCCACTGCCAGGGAGGGGGCAGCCACAGCTTCTCTGGGCAGCCTGAGCCTGTTAAAGGTGTTCCCAGCTGACAAGTGGGTGACATGTGTAAGGGCTTCCAGGTCTGAGCTGGTAAGCAGCATTCCAGAAGCTGTCTGCCCTGCAGCCACGATAATGGTGTCACCTTCTTCCATGTTGCTGTTGTAACCTGCCAAGCTGTTTAATATGGACAGATCCACCTCTCTGTGAGGTAAGGAATGCTGGCCTGGCTTATGTGAACTGTTCAGCTGAGATGCCATGAGGTGGAGCCCCCGGAAAGCTTTGCCTTCGAGGCATCAGTTGTAAGGCAAAGGCACGTTTATGTGTTGCAGGTCTTGAGGAAAAGGAGCACAAATTCTGAAAACTTTTATTTAGAGTAACGAAATGATGGTGGTTTGTTTAAAAGGTCTTTCTGGCAAACTGGCCATTCTTTATTTCAGTTTCTGCTGTATTTCTTGCAGTGACTAATGAGGAAGCATGCTGAAACCTTTCAAAATTAGATAATGTGTTTGTGTAATGAAGTTACTTTTTAGCTTTTTTCACTGTTCCCACTTGTGAAAGTAGGTGTGCACATAGTAAATACTGCAAAAGGAAGATTTCCAGGGTCTCCTACTTTTTATAACTAGAACTTTGCACATGTCATGCAATGTTCATTAATGCAGCAGTGTCTTCATGCTTCTATAGACTTCTCAGAGCTAAATTTAATTCTACAATGAGCAGTGCCCACTGGAGAGTCTCTGTTGTTTTGGTACTTAGTGGCTTTTAATTTGAAAGTAATATCTTCTTCTAAGATCAAAGTTCAAGTTCAAATGTTGACCTTCACAACCACAGTTACGACTTGTCTGATGTCTGTCATGAGTCTTTAAGCCTGCTCAGCACATTCAGTTTATTGTAAATACTGCCTTGGCAGAAAAGAGGCCAGATTTTCCAGGGGATCACATAGACAGGATTTAGATTTCAGTATTTTATTTGGATTGCCTTTCCAGCTTTTACTTTTCCCCCTGGAGATAAGTTCTCTCTATCAGAAATCTTCGTGGAAGTGATGATGTCTGAAATTGAGTGTCAGTAACCCCAGATTTCTAGTGGTTATAGGTAATGGTTGGTAATTCTCTTCCTCTAGAAGAGGTGTTGTTTCTTTAGAGTGCAGTCATGAATGCTGTGTTGGCTGTTTGAGTATGCTAAATCACTAAACGAAACTGCTTTGGGATAACAGAAGTAATAAGAAGATGCACTTTTTCTAGTGGGTGTTATTGCCTGTGATAATTTCCAGTTTTGTGCATTTTTAAAGTTTTTTTTGTAATTAGAAACATTGCTGCTCAGCTGCTTCTGGTTGCTGCAGGTGGTCCTTCAAAATTCTCAATACCATGAAGTGGTGTCTGTGTTTCTTGGGAAAGGGTGTGTTGTCTGTCAGATATTTTCTGAACACTTCTTGTTAAATATGCAATGCGTATAGCTGAGGATATTTAGCCAAGTAGCTTCTCGGGCATATAACTTTTAAGGCAAAAGCTGTTTTTTTTTCTTGCAAAGAAAACAGCTAGTTATCTAGCTAGTAAAGAGTAGCTGAACTGTCTGTCTGAAATTCTGTTAGTGTTGTTCTTCACCAAGAACACGTCTTTTTTTTTCCCTTCTTTTTTTTTCCTCTTTAAACTTTGGGCAAACTTCAGTTTCCTCAGCTTCCCAAATCACCCAGCGCAACTGTTACAGCTGTAGAAGAGAGGTATCCTTTTTTTTTCTGTCAAGTTAAGCCATGATCTGTGAGAATTTTATGAGAATTTCCTAAATTCATGCTATATGATCTTATTTTGATATAGTTCTTATACTAATTTGGTAAGACCCTCTCTATTTTCGGGCCATTTCCATAGCGAACAGTGGTGCTTGTCAGTGAAACCAGGAAGCTCTCCTTCCCGCCCTGGCTTCCCTCCCACTATCAGAGCCCTTCTACTTCACTCTTCCAGGAAGCCTGCTTGTAAACAGACACATCTTACACCCCCTCCCAACATTGATTAGCTTTTACTGGGAATGCAAACTAACTGGTTTGGCTGTTTTTATACATAGCAGATGGGCATCTTCTGCTGGAGTGAGATTTGCTTGACAAATGGAAGTTCAGTGTAACAAGCTTGGCTGTTTGGCCCTCTGACCTGTTTGGACTGTTCATCTGGTTTTCAAACTGTACAGGGGGTTTCACAAAACTTCATAAACATCACATTGAAGTGCGTCCTCTACTTCTACCATAAGCATCGTTCTACCCAAAATGAGATTATAGTTATTTTTTAACTGGTTTTGTCAGGTAAAGATTAAATCATAAATGGATTTCAAACTGGGAGTTTGATAAGGATTAGCATCTGTATGAAGCTGATTCTCTTCCATGGGGATTATCTCAGCAATTAATGTGTTTATTGTTCAGAAAGAACTAAAGAAATAGGTAAAATTATCCAAGAATAATTTAGGCTGAGACTTGTGTGGGAGAAGTACCTCACCTCGTTCACAAGGATGTAAAGGTCTAGCTAGTAAAGGGAGATGTTGAGGCAGCTTTTTTAGATACATGTAGGAAACGTGGGGGGAAGCAAGTGGAGAATGACACAAAGCAAAGGGGGGACACAACTGAGATACTTGGCAGAGAGAAGCCAACGTTATCAAGGGAGTGTCTGTGGTGGGGAGCCCTGAGAGTAAGGGCAGAGCCACACACCTTAGAACTACGAGGAGAGGTCCTGCTGATTTGGAGTGTCACAATTTATTATACAGCCTTAATGAATCCCAGACATGTCTGCTCAAAGTGTATAAACATGCTAGTTTTTTAACTAGCCATCAGCTGTGGTAATAATTAATGGTTGTTAAATTTAACAAATCTTGCGAAGTTGAGAAAACTCTTCCAGAGCAGGAGAATTATAATATTGGGTTAATACTAAAAGAAACAACAAGAACAACAACATATGATGTTCCAGACTGTTGATTTAATCAGAAGTTGTCTTTGTCCTAGAGAGAACTGTCTGTTAGGCCAAAGATACAAGAGCATAATCCATAGCTCAAGAAGGCAGATGCTGTTGATAGTCACAGCAGAAGCATCTGGTGGTGCTTGGGCTCGTACAGAAGTGCCAGTCAGGTATTTGTGCTCTTTTTGAGATATTGGCCAATGGCCATGTGACAGGTGAAGTACTGAGTATATAGAAGGAAGGGTGTGTATAGCTGGGGTGTGAGAGCAACGGGAAAGGGAATATAGGCTTTCAAACAACTCCATGACACTACCTGTGGCACGGTGAGGAAGTGGAGTCTGCGTTGTATGTGTTGGATAAATTCTGGAAGATGATGGTTGGATCAGTACTGACTGTGGTCCATACAACCAAACCCTGGTTGGTTTTTCTGAATAAATTGTGCTAAAACTATGTGACCCTTTGTAGCAGCATACAGCAAATACTGTTTTTGGGAAACTGTTGGCATCTTGAACAGTTTCTTTTCAAGTTATGCATCCCTTTTATTATATGCAGCTTTGCAGAAATAGTAATAAAATCAAAACATTTTGGGTTGGTTTGGCATATTAAATACAATAAACTCCTATAAATCTGGTAAACCTTCTAATAGCAGCACGTAGAATACCAGTAGAATAGGAATAGTATGTAGCATGTTAAACTGTTTATTAAGTTGAAAATGTGTAGAGTATTGTTGCCCATTTTGATGTCAAGGTCAAATGCACATGGGCTAGAAAACAGAACATGGAATGAAGGAGTTGACTTTTTACAATTTACAGCTTTTGAGAGTTATGTGCAAACTCTCAAATTATTCATGCAAGTTTAGAGCTTGAACAGTCCTGTTCAGTATTATAACACACTGTGAACACCACACACGCTCTGGTTTTATGATTTAAAATGGGTAAAGCTAATGCTTTAAAAATGATAAAGTTAATGTGTGAAGAATAAAATATCTCTTTTGGGTTACTTTTGGAAGCAAAAGTTGTCAGTTTGAGATAAGTTTGCTGTAGCAAATGATTAATTTTGTGTTTTCTGATTTGTTATCTCGATTATACCAAATAATATTGATGATTTTCTGATACTGAAGACATCTTAAACTGGGTAGAAATATAGCTTATCCATATCTGTGTTATTTTAGATAGAACAATTTCCATAGAGAGAGAAGTAATTTAGAAAATAAGTATAATAGCACATATCTCTGTAAGGAAACCTTGCTTTACATGTAAGGTCTTGCCTTAGCCTGGCTAATTCCCATACCAATTCCCACTGGAGGGAGGATGCTTTTGTGTGTAAGGTCCGATAGCTTTTTCTGAAAGTGACAAATAGTGGCAGAAATCATACAGTAAGTGGATATTCTGTAAATTGATACATAGATTGTGAATGGAGGCAGAAAGTAAGAGTAATTGTTGGTACGCTCGTGGGAGCAGGGAGGGAGCATGTAGCCATGACAACACGTGAAGGAGAGTGCATCGGGACTCAAGGCGCTCGTGGTTTCTGAAGGTCGGCAGAGTGGATCTGCCCTTCACTTGACCCGCCATGAGGGCACGGAACAGGGTAAGAGCTTTAATTAAAAAAATTAAACAAAAAAGCATATGAGCAATGCAGCACTGCCTGGCTGTGTAGAAAGGGTTTATTAAAACCAGGTAAGCAACATAAGGTGTTTTCTCCTTACTGTTTCTAGTGTTAAATCTCAGATGCCTTAAAAAAAATCCATTAGGTCAAGCTGCTACAGTAACAGTGATGCAGAACCTACCTTTTTCCTTCTGTCACTCTGCAGCTTATTTTGAAATAAACATGTATGGAACATGGAAGTAGGTCCATGCTTACTGTCCCTTATGGAAGGATTTAACCTGCTTCCTGCCATATCCCACAGATAGCAGCCTTTTTGTACTGTCTTTAAACAAGGCTGACGCACACTTTGGTCCCCCAAGTGCTGGAGGAACCTGGAGCGTGTTGTCTGATGGCAAGAAATGGGAAAGGTTGATGGATGGAACTCAGCTTTTGAAAGGAGCTTCAGGGAGTGTGGTTTGAGCGTTACTGGAAAGAAAGTTGTGACTCTTTCTGGCACCTGTTTGAAAACAGGTTTCTCCTTAATGATGGGAAGAGCTTCCTGGGAGCAGACAGTTCAGAATAAAGGCTCAGTCACTCTAAGAATTACGCATTAAACACTTTAAATATTGTATTTAGGCCATGGTAGGTAACAATTGTGATGTTTATTAATGAGGTTTATTCTTATAATTATTCTGATATTCATTATAAATTCTATTTCATAATATCTTATAATGTTTATTCCTATAATCAGTGATATACTGTGTACAATACTATAAACGATATTCATAAACATGAGATAAACATATACACGTATAGAAAACAGTTAAATTATTATATGCAATATATAATATATATTATAAGTAAAAATATAAGTAATATCTAGTGATGAAATATAAATATATTGTAGTCTTTTATAATTAGTAATTATTTATAAAAGAAAACATAGTATACACTTAGTGCAGAGTTTGAAAATTGTCCTTGAGTCATTATAGAAATTTGGAAGAAAAATAAAAGTCTTTCAGAGGCATAAGCGGTGCAGTTACCGCTTCTCCCATTCTCTCAAATTCTGCAATGTATTAGAAGGGCACAACTGAGTTTCTTTGGAACTTCTGGTAGCAGCAGATGTTTTGTAACAGGATGATGATTTCTGGTGTGATTCAGTAGAATTCTGAGCTGCATTAAGTAGATTTAACACAGAGCATTGCATTATTTAATCTAGTTTCCTAGCGTGATGTTTGTCTTGAAATCTGCAGAGATGTATATTGTATTAAGAATAGAAACCAATCAAAAGATGAAGTGGTTACTTATGAAGTGTTGTTTGAGCAATCCATATTGTATAGAAGTATTTAAATGTTGATTACATTAATTATTGTTATTATTTATTATTATATTAGAGAATTTAATGGAATCTCTGTAAAGCACATGGCTTGTTTTGCACAAAGCTTGCAAAATAACCTTTAAAAATTAATAATTATCCTGATGTGAGTTTATTTTCTTTAGAAAGCCACTGATCAATGGCATTATACAGTGAGGCCTTTCTCCTGACACTGCTGATGGTGGGATTGCAGATGAAACTGAAACCATGGGAGAGTGATATACATGGTTTACAGGGTATAGTTACTGCTGCTGATTGTGTACTGCAAACTTTCTACGTGGTACTGTAGAGTGTTAGACTTTGCTCATCCATCAAAAGGAGAATATTCCTTAGGTTATGCCTACGCTGTAAAGCTGGTGGTATTTATCCATGAGAATTAAGGTTTATGAGAAATTTGGGGGGTGGGGTAAGGGGGGAGAGAAAGGAAGTGGAAGTTGTCATGTGCATCTATTTCTGTTCAAGCTGCACTGGGTTATATTAGTTAGAAATGTTCAGTGTTAACGTAGGGGAGGTAATGTTTGTTTCATGAATCCTTTAAACTGTTCTGAACTTAAAGATGTGCATGGAGCCTGAAAGTTTCATGTGCCTAAGCATTTATTCCTATGAATAATTCCTGTGAATTCCTATTTAATCATATGAAATGCCTGGCGGCGTATTAAACTTGTACGACATTATCTATTGTGAAAACTACTGGAAGGTTTTCCTGGTTATTTCAGGAGATATTCTTAAGCAAGCTAACATGCTTAGAGTAATTACCTCTTCATCTCTGATATAAGTTACAATTTTTGGCTCTTTAATACATTTTGAACTAGATTTAGATGACTAAACTGGTATTAATTTCTCAGAGCTACTTCTAGGACTTGTCCGTTTCTCGTGCTTTTCTCAGCCCGTTCCCCCGCAGATGTTTTCCCAACCATACACATCAAAAAGCCCAAACCAGAATGGGAGCAAGCGTGCTGCATAAATTCTTAGTGACTTGAGCAGATGTAGCTGCTCTGATCAGTCCCACTTCTCAGTGGGAGTGCACTAAGCCCATATTGCTCTGCTTGATGCGCTTTTGAGCTTCCTGCTCTCTAATAGCATCTTCTCCCTCCCTGCGCTTAACCATCAGTGACAACAACTGAGGGGAGAAATTTTCCAGCAGTGTGCAGGCAAAGTGCAGTCTGCACACAGCTCACTTGGGAATTGGAATCTTGGTTTTGGTAACATGGATAAAAATGCCTTAATAGAAAAAGAGAAGATCATATAATTTCTCTTTAGAAGTAGGATTAGCTTCTTCAGCAATGGTCATACACTTCTGAATCGGTTCGTGCAGCTGCAGACTCAAAGTTTGAGTCCCTTAAATGAAACAATTGTATGTCTTCAGTTGGTATCATAGCAGGTGGTGTGAGGCCTTCTAAGTGTCAAGTTCAAGCAGTGCAGGAATCTGTTGCTTTCAGGAACTGTAATGAATTTGGTGACTGTAGAAGCACTAAGATCTGCTGATGCAGAAGCCAGGTTTTTCTGACAAATTCATATGTCAAAGTGTAGTTAATAGAGTATTATTTGGATCTTTACCACCCTTTTAGGTGTGGTATATAACAGTGAGAAATTATAAAGAGCTTAATGAAGAACTAGTTAGCATAGCTTCATGATCTGTTGAGATAAGGCTGTTGGCTAAGTAGCCTGTTGCAAAGAATGTGAGGTGTGGTGAGAACCAAGGATTGTGAGCCAGCTCTCCTGAGCCACTTGGTTGTGAATAAGGCAAACATGACCAGGAGATTCAGATGTGTTTATTCCCCAGTTCTTGGTGGAGCTTCATCTGGATTACGGTGCTTTGGATGGATTTGAGGCAGTTGAGAGGGCAGGAGACTGGAGCCAGGTCCATTGGAGAATGACTAATAGGCCAAGCTGCCATAAGTCTGGCACATAGGAGGCAGGGGGATAATTGAATAGTAACCTGTGATGACTTGGAAGGCAACTACAAAGATTATGGAACCATACTGTTCTTGGTTGGACCAGAAGACATGATGAATGACAGCAGGTTTCCTGGTCTCACCTGGGTAATGGTGTTGTCAGTAGTCTATTTCCAAGTAGGAGGTTAGGCTAGATGACACTCAGAAGTCCACTCCAACCTATGTTTCCTTCAATCTATATAACCAAATTTAAACAGAAAGGTGAAGAGATAGGATACTCTGTAGTTTGGTATTTCTTTGTTACCTTCCAGGCCTACAGCTTTTCTGCCTGAGGTGCCCTGATGAATATGAGTTGGTTCTTAGCTCCTTTGTTATCCTTGATGTTTTATCAGGATGTCCCCTATCAGGCACAGCATTGAAATCTGCAGGGGTCGCATTCTGGTGGCACAGTAGAGCAGTGTTGTCAGTAACACATACTGCTTCTGTGTTCAGTCTGTGTAAATGCTGCAGCTGTCTATTAGGAACTTCACTTCCACACATGATGG
>VXBZ01010831.1:20453-31985 GCA_013399135.1 Heliornis fulica
TGAAGGGTTTTACAAGGCGGGGGGGGCTTGCCAGAGGGGAGCCCACTGCTCCCATTAGACAGCTGAAGAGGTGCCTGGATGGATTGGGAGGGGGGGTGGGGGGATGGGGGGTGTGATCTGGCCTGATGGAGGCTGTGTGTGCGTGGACATCCCCCCCACCGTGAACACGTGCATGGAGCTGTTTAAAACACTGCAGTCAGACAAGCTGTGGAGTGGGAGGGGGGTGATGCCCCGCAGTGCTTCAGCCCCCGCTGCATCCCAGCATGCCCAGGGTCAGTGCCAGGGTGAAATTCATCCCAGCACTGGCTCTGAAGTCCTTGAAATGCAGCAGCAAAGGTGCGTTTCTGCTGCCCCTTCGGCACATGGGTTGCGAGGAGCTCCAGCTTGGTAGCTTTGATTTAGGAGTTGTGATAGACTCAGGGGATTGAGGCTCTTCAAGCTGTATTAGGGATGTGCAGTAATCCCAAGGGCCACTCCGGAAGGTTTAGTGTTTGTTTAATCCCTCCCAAGGGTCCCCTGGTGTCTGCGGTGCCGCGGTGGCCCGGGAGCTGCCGTGGGTGTCTGCTGGGACAGGTTGTGGTGACCCTGGGCGATGCCACACAGATGTAAGGCACTTAATGCTGGAAGCTTAAAGCATTGCTTAGAGACCTGCCTCGAGTGGATTTGATTTGCATAAAGCCTTCTCAATCTCTATCTGCTTTTTAAAACCAGTGTTGTATCCTTCCTTATACCCATGTGTTTATACTCCTCTCGCTGGAGGACCTTGATGTGTGTGTGGCCAGTTGGAAGTGGAAACCTGAGCACTTTTTTATTTAAAGGCCTATTTATTGTTAAGGGCCTGGAGCATCTGCCCTGTGGGGAAAGGCTGAGGGAGCTGGGGCTGTTCAGCCTGGAGAAGAGAAGACTGAGAGGGGATCTCATCCATGTTTATCAATATCTGAAGTGTGGGAGACAAATGGAGATGGCCCCAACCTCTACCCAGTGGCCTGTGGGGACAGGACAAGGGGCAATGGCCACAAGTTGGACCACAGGAGGTTCTGCACCAATGTGAGAAAGAACTTCTTCATGGTGAGGGTGAGGGAGTCCTGGGACAGGCTGCCCAGGGTGGGTTGTGGAGTCTCCTTCTCTGGAGATATTCCAAACCCATCTGGACCTGTGTGACCTGCTCTAGGGAACCTGCTCTGGCAGGTGGTTGGACTCAATGATCTCTGGAGGTCCCTTCCAACCCCAACAGTTCTGTGATTCTGTAAAGATGTGGGGTTTCTGTGGGGCTTATGAGGAGCCAGTGGTGGGGTTTGGTTGTCATCTGCCCTTCGCTTGGCCTCGCCAGCACACACTGGGCTGTGATGAAAATGGCCCAGAGGGAACCTGAAGTTTGATGAAGCTCTACATCTCCTTCAGGTGGTGTTGGGCTTCCCTCAGCAGCAGGAGAAAAGCTTTTGGGTTTGGAAAAAAATAGGAAGGCTGGTTTCTTCCTCAGGGTGGTAACAGCAGCCGGGGGTTATTGATAGTCCTAATAGCAAACACGGACCCAGCACCTTGCAGCAATTCATCATTCTGACGGGTCTCTGGTGGGACCCTGGGAGGGGAGGGGCACTTCACACCAAGGAAACAGAAGTCTCTCCAGTTACAGCAGCAGACAGAAATCCATAAACCCATCTCCTGCATTAGGATCACACCTCTGGCCCCCCAGCGCTGTCTGGAGTCTCGTTACCTGTGCTGGGAAAGGCTGCAGGGCTGGGGGAGGGGGACAGGAGGTGTGTGGGCTGGTTTGAGCGTGAGTGAGGGTGAATCACTGCAGTAAAGCTCTGCTCTTGTTTGTGGATAATAGGTAATCAGGGAAAATCACCTTCCAATTTACTTGATCTGAGGCCCTAAAGCCAAGCACGAGGCCTCGTTGTCCCTGTCATTCTGTTGGCTGAGAGGGTTTTGTCACTTCAAAGGAGGATGGAGGAAAAAACGGTGTCAGTACTGTAGGAAGAGCCTAAAAGGGTGCTGGGGGCGAGGGGGAGGGAAGGGATTGCACACTGATGGCACAAGAAACTTAAATTAATAGCTGGCATGGTTGGAAGTCATTAAACAGTGTCATCAAATGTAAGCAAGCTGGAAGCATCAGAGAAATAGCTGCTTTGACACTGTGTAGTTAAGTACTGTTAGCATATAATGCCAGGCATTAGTAATTGAGGCTTTGATCCAGCAGAGTACTTGAGAGCATCATGTTTGGCCCCAGGTTAGGACCAAAGCTGGCATCAGCCTTGGCTGGTCTCAGCAGCACCAGGACTTTGGCAGAGCTGGTCGTGTAGCTCCCACCCATGAGCTGGTGTGGGTCACTGGTGGGTGAGTTCTGGGGGATGCTGGAGATGCTGTTGAGCCAATGGCTCAAAATTAGTTGTTTTGTTTTTGTTTTTTTTTTGCTTGGTTGGGTTGGGGAGGGTTATTTAAATGGAGCTGATCTCCCAAGCAGGTGGACCACGATGGCAAAGCAAAGGCTTCTTGGAGAAGACAGTGAGGTGCAGCGGTGGGAGCACACCCCACCTCGAGCTGGCTGCACCCCATTCCCACGCTGAAACACCCAGCACCAAGACTCTGTTGAAGTCTTGACACCTGTGCTGTTCATCAGCCCAACACTTGCTTTCTGCTCATGTTGCATGTGCTCAATTTAAGCCTCTTTGTCTTCTAAATATAGTCTGGTGAAGCTGCGGAGGTTTGTGCCGCTGCAGGAGCACACGTGCTGCTAAGAGGATCGCTGGTTTACTGCAGCGGTACGAGTCACTTTGTAGATACTCCTTTTGGGTTCTCACCACCTTCTTTGAGGTGCAGGTGTTGTGTCCTCCTGTGAGTCTTTAGGTTGGCATCCTGGTCTGTATTCGTGGGATGCTGCTGGCTGTGGGGTATTGAGCTGTCAAAGGCTCGGGGCAGTTTCAGTCTTCACCTTCAGGTAGTGGGTATGGATGGAAGGGTGTGGATGGAACACCAGCTGCCAGGAGGGGAGAAGGTTTCCTTGTGTGGATGGGAGCTTGTGGGAAGAGCTTGGAGCAGTTGAAGGAGCACTGTGACCTGAAGGAGTGGGTGATAGACCTGCTTGGCACAGGGGTTTTGCTGGTGGCCCTACTGCAAGGAGTCAAACTGGGGAGCAGAGCCAAGGCTGCTGCCTGCCAGCTCCCCGCGCTCGCTGGCCGCAACCTCAGAGAGGTGGTGGGAGCTCCTGAAGTGTCCAAGGCCAGGTTGGATGGGGCTTTGGGCAACCTGGGCTAGTGAAGGTGTCCCTGCCCATGGCAGGAGATGATCCTTGACCAGATGATCTTTGAGGTCCCTTTCCACCCAGAGCATCCTATAAAAATGGTACGTGATGATGGGTAGAGTTGTGCCTGGCAGAGGACACGAGGGAATTGGCGTCAGAGCAGCCATCGACATGGTGCTGCCGTCTCTCTGCTCGACTGTTGGGTCTAGAAGGAGAGACCAGAAGCATCATGGTGAGGGTAGTGAGCTGCTGCTGGGTCCCTGTGAGCAGCCTCTGGGCACTCCTTGGGGGTGCATCTGGACTGGCCCTTGTAATAAACACCAGTGAGGTCTTTCTGATGCGTCTTTGCACATCCACCACCAGCAACGCTGGTGCCCAGGTCTGCAGATCCTCATGGCCTGGAAAAGCACTCTGGGTTTTGGTGTGGAACTTACAGCACCCCTATACAAACACCTCCACCAGAAGGTCATGCAACTCCTTGAGAGAGTCCAGCACAGGGCCACCAAGATGATTAAGGGAGTGGAACATCTTCCTTCTGAGGACAGGCTGAGGNCTGCTGCTGTGGGGTCCCTGTGAGCAGCCCCTGGGCACTCCTTGGGGGTGCATCTGGACTGGCCTTTGTAATAAACACCAGTGAGGTCTTTCTGATGCGTCTTTGCACATCCACCACCAGCAACGCTGGTGCCCAGGACTGCAGATCCTCATGGCCTGGAAAAGCACTCTGGGTTTTGGTGTGGAACTTACAGCNTGGAACATGGGAAGTTCCATCTTAATATAAGGAGGAACCTTTTCACTCTGAGGGTGACAAATCACAGGAACAGGCTGCCCAGAGAGGTTGTGGAGTCTCCTTCTCTGGAGACATTCCAGACCAATTCCAGTTCCAGATCCTGTGTGATCTACTCTAGATGATCCTGCTCGGGCAGGGGGGTTGGACTTAGTGGTCTTTCAAGGTCTCTTCCAGCTCCTAATATTCTGTGATTCTGTGGTCTGGGTTCTCCCCTGTCCTCAATTCCCAGGTCCAGGCTGGCCCCAGGTGTGGAAACCTCCTGTACCTCTGGTCTGTCCTTCGTGTTACCTGTTACCTTTCTTTTCTCTTTGGATTGGCTGGCTGGCTCTTGCTTGAAGTATGGCTGGGTTCATTCAGCACCACGATGCTCTCAGGCCTTGGTCCCTCTTTCTTTCTTACTGGAATGTGATGGTGGATTGTGTGTGCATTAATGCTGCGTTGCCAAGCAGAGTCCTTTCTAACACAGGCTTTGCTGTAGTCCCCTCAGCCTGCTCATAAATACATGCTGGTATCCAGGTGGGCTGGGAGAGCCTGTGCTGGGCTGGGCTGCATCCCCACGGAGCCAGGATGGGTTCCATCCCTATGGATGCACAGCCTCTCACAGCACCCTGGGAGGGTGATAGTCTGTCCAACAGAAATACCTGTTGTCTTCAGCAAGGAGAGGAATGTTACAGCTGCTTTAAAGGTGCTGGGTTAAATGAGGGTTGTTAGTGGGTGCTGGTGGTTAACAGGGTGCTGGTGTCTCTGGAGGGGCCGGGACAGAGGAGGCAAATCTGGGGAGGGGTCTGTGCCAGGCTGGGTTTCTGCAGGGATTGAGGGGGAGAGAGGAACAGGGACAACGCTGTTGCTCTGAGGCTCTTCCCAAGGCCAAACCAGCATTTTAATCATCCAAGAGCAAGTGCTGCTTGCAAGCAGGATGAAGGAGCTGAGCAGCTTTTTCCTGGGCTGCAATGAAGCTGCCTCAGCCGGGTGCCAGAGCTGCTGAAATCACTCCTGCTGCTCTAAAATTAGCTGCAGAACAGAGAGGCACCCGCTGCCTCCCATGGGGCGATGGCCAGGGGCTCCAGCACCCTGGAAGGGGGTCCGAGGCCACGTCCTCCCCATCCAGCACCCTTCCCCAGCACCTTTCAGCAGCACAGTCAAAGCTTAGTCCAGCCTGGGTTTGCTCCCCTAAGGCAGCAGATGCCACACAGCTCTCGAGGATGCTCTAAGGGGGAAGGAGCAAGAAGCCAGCTTGCCACAGCGATGTATTTTGGGTACCAATGGATGTGCTGGGGGTACCCAGGGACCGGGCAGTGCCCGGGGCCAAGCCCAGCACCTCGTCCCCTGGATGGTGACAAATTTTGCAAGAGGAAGTAGCAGAGTGAAGCGATGGCAGGAAGGGGAGGCGATGCTGCGCCGGGCGCCCGTGGGACCAGACCGTAGGCAGTGAGCGAACCTGGGCGCTGAGAGCAAAACTCTCAGCTCTGCCCCTTCCATGCTGCCCCGGCGCCGCTGCGCAGGGAGGCGGGTGGAGGAGGAGAGGGAAGGGTTACCCGGCACGGCTGCCTGTTAAAGGGAAATAGCTGCGCCGGCTCTGGAGGATGAGCCGAAGGAGCTATTGCGGGTAAGTGCCCGTGAGCCGAGGATGTGACAAGGGGGGCTCGCTGCTGGCGTGGGAGCCCGGAGCGGGGACCGCCGATGGTCGCCAGCCCCCTGAGCCCCCCCGGCGAGCCCAGTGCCTCTCGCCTCTGCTGAGCTTCGATGACCATCGGCAGCAGCATGAGCAGCGGCTACTGCAGCTTGGATGAGGACCTCGAGGATTGCTTTTTCACAGCAAAAACCTCTTTTTTCCGGAGCGCACCCAGCAAGGGCCCTGTCAAGGTAACAGCTGCAAAACTAGCGAGAAGGGCTGTGCTGGGGGGGTGTGGGGGGGTTGCCACCGAGGGGAGATGTTGGTGTTCCTGCACGTTTGGCTGCAGGTGCTGCCAGATTTAGCTTGCAGCTAAAGTCAGGGCAGCGCTGCTGGCAGGGAGCCGGGTTCTGGCTGCTCCTTGCTGGCTCCTGTGGAGGGGGTCTGCGCCGCTGCAGGGTTTTTCTCAGCCGTGTCTCAAGCTTTTGAGTGCTGGCTTGGCCCCTTGCTGGGGGGATCTGGGATGGAGGAACTGACCCTGAGTGTGTTTTTTTCAGCTTGGGGGCTGGGGAAGGCAGGCTGTGCCCCTGCCAGCTGTCATCCACGGGTCAGGCTCCCGGCTAGGGACCTCACTGTTGGTGAAAATTGCCACTGCCAGGAGGTGGGAAAGTTACAGGAGTCAATGAATCTGCAAAGTTACTGACACAGTGGGGAATGTGTCCCTTTCCTGGGTGCATGTGCCTTGCCCTGGGAAGGGGAGAGCGCTTGGCTGGGCAGCGCTTCACCTCGGGACAGGACATCTGTGTCGGTAACGTTGGCCAGGCTGATCCACAGGCTGTAAATGTTTATTTAAAAACACAACAACAACAACAACATCCCCAACATAAACTTTGGGGCCCCAGCGAGAACCGAGCACAAAAGGAGAAGGCGAGCGGGTGCTGGTGCGGAAGTGGGGGTTTCGCTCAGGAACAAGAGCACCGAGATGTGATCTGACCCAGGGAGCAGCTTGTTCGCTTAGAAATCCCCCTGTAAGCCATCAGCTCTGACCTGCTCCTGTATGGCCTCTGCTGTGTTTGCACACCTGAGGCTGCTGCAATGCTCAGCAGATGCTTTGCAGTCCAGAGGACCCTCACGGTGACCCCCCCCACACCATTTTGTGGGGGCTGGACCCACGGGAGAGTTTAAATCAACTGGTATTTTTATTGTAATGCCTTTGAAGCAATGCTCCCTCGGGTTTAACGTGGGATATTCCCTGCTAGCCAGCAGCTCCCTCTCACTATGAGCAACTGCCACGTACTGCTGGTTTTTAAATGTCATTGGATGATTCACTGGTGTAGGAGATGTAACAGAGGGTGTTCGTGCAATGGGCGCTGCACCCTGCGCCGCTTTAATGCTGCTCTTCTTGAGCCCAGGCACTGCAGCCCCTCAGCTGCCTTTTGAAACCAGGCTGCTGATGCTCAGGAGCTCTCCCTTGCAGAGAGGTCGGGGGCTGCTGTGCCCCCTTTTCACCTGAGGCTTCACCTGGGTGCAGCCAGCGTGGGTGGCAGACCTCGCGGCTGCTGGAGAAGATGGAGCCTTTTGGGGTTGTTTTGGGGAGGAAATGGTTCCTGTGCATGAAAAAAAAAAACCAAAAAACTCAACCACCAAACAACAACCACACACAGAATTTGCTGCTGAAGCAGATGATGTTGTGTAAAGGGTCTGGGTGCTGAGGGAGGGGGGGTGTCCTTGCCTTTCTCTGATGGTGGAGACCATTTCAGGCCTTGGTGTGAGAAGGTTTTGGAGGGCTCATGGCATGCTGGGGGGTTGGTGGTGCAGGTCCTGAAGCTGGATCTCAGCTCAGGATGGAGCTGGCCCTGGAGTGTAGTGGTGAGGAGGAGGTGGAGATGATGGCCTGGTGAGGCGGGGCTGGACAGTGGATGGAGAGCAGCAAGGAGAGTGTGTGCTGAGGAGCAGCCAGCAAAGCAGAGCAGGCACAACATCCCCCTACCTCCCACCCTGCCATGGGCATCTCTTTGGGCTTCACTCTCTGTTGGGGTTGGGAGGGACCTCCAGAGATCATCGAGTCCAACCCCCTGCCAGAGCAGGTCCCCTAGAGCAGCTCACACAGGTCAGTGTCAAGATGAGTCTTGAATGTCTCCAGAGAAGGAGACTCCACACCCCCCTGGGCAGCCTGTCCCAGTGCTCTGTCACCCAGCTGGGACCCAAAAGTGAGTTTTCCTGCTGGGAATGGCAATGTCTGTCTATCCATAGGCACCCAGGAAGGATCCCGAGCCCAGGATGCACGGTGAGGGCAAGGAATATGCTAAATCCGGGTACCTTAGGGATGTGTGTCTGAAGAGGCCTAGGAAGCCACCTCTCTAGAGGACATGTGGTGAATGTGGGGTAGGGGGAGACAGACAGGCCTCCTGCTACTTAAAAAAATAGAGTGGAATTTGATCACAGTGATGAGAGAAACAATTCCTGTGATTGAAATAAGAGCATTAGTCTGAGGAGCTTCTTTCCAGGAATTGTGAAATTCCTTTTTAGTTTCAGAACCATCAGCCCAATCGCTCTTCGTTAGCAAAGAGCCATTTCAGATCTCAGATGTGACCTCATCCCCAGAGATATGTTCCTTGGCATTTTCCTGACTCTTCCTCTGAATGGCTTCAGTGGCTCCTGCCTGAAGCACCAGTGCTTAAAACTCTGTGGAATTGTCACTCGGGTCCTGTGTCAGTGGCTGCTGGGAGAGACAGCCTGGAGGAGAAGGGGCAACTTTCTGTCCAGGAACAGAAGACATTGGGAAGGGCAGGATGCAGTTTCACCTGGGGCAGGATCCAGGGGTGGGTGGCAATGGGGCCAGTTCCTGGGTAGGGGTCCCTGGGCAATGCAAGNTTTGCTGGGGCGATGCAGGAGGAGCCAGAGCCAAGGGACCAGCGCAGGGTCCTGTCCCTGACCAGGGTCAGTAGATCCCTCTGATCCACCCAGCATCTCTGGTCCAGGCTGGGATCTTTCCAAGCTGGTCTCTGCACACAGTGGGATGGTTGGGCACTGGGGGGGGGCCTTGTCCAGCCCAGCCCCCCCCCAACTGAGATGGAGCTCTCTGGGAGGACCCGCTCAGCTCTCGCTGCTGAGCAGCGATGTGACAGGAAAAGCGGTTTCTAAGTGAAATCTCCATGGCAATCAAAACACTGAGCCCATCTTCACTTGCCTCTAACCTCTGAAATGCAGCAAGGATCCTTCTCCACTTCTCTGAAGGGGTCTTCTGCCTTCTCCTCTGAACCCCAAAGCAAACCACAGCACCTCATCCCAATTTCTCAAAGGGAATGAAATACCTTGGAGGGTGTTTTTTTGGTTGGTTGTGGTTTTTTGCCCAAATGATGGTTCTNCATTGGGAAGGGCAGGATGCAGTTTCACCTGGGGGGAGGGGGGCAATGGGGCCAGTTCCTGGGTAGGGGTCCCTGGGCAATGCAAGTGGGGATAACCCAGTAGGCAAAAGCCTTCTGTGCTGAAGAGGAGCACCCATCGTGGGGTGTGACATCATGGAGGCCTGGAGAGAGACCTTGGGGGTGTGCTCTGTGGGAGGAGGCTCAGGGGGGATGGCTGGTGGGGCTTGGGTGCTCAGAGGACGCCTCAGTGGTGGTTTGGTGCCATGTCTGTTTTCTCCATGTCTTTGAGCCCTCTGTGGTGGCAGCATGTGGTGGCCCCTGTGATGGGGCTACATTGCTGGAGGAGACTGAAACCCAGGTAGGGGCTGGATGAGTGGATCTGCACACCTAACAAGTGCCCAAACCAGCACCTGACAGCCTCCTGGGAGGCTGTCAGGTGCTGGCTTGGGCACTTGTTAGGTGCTGGGTGGGCAGCGTTTTGCTGGGGCGATGCAGGAGGAGCCAGAGCCAAGGGACCAGCGCAGGGGCCTGTCCCTGACCAGGGTCAGTAGATCCCTCTGATCCACCCAGCATCTCTGGTCCAGGCTGGGGTCTTTCCAAGCTGGTCTCGGCACACAGTGGGATGGTTGGGCACTGGGGGGGGGCCTTGTCCAGCCCAGCACCCCCCCCAACTGAGATGGAGCTCCCTGGGAGGACCCGCTCAGCTCTCGCTGCTGAGCAGCGATGTGACAGGAAAAGCGGTTTCTAAGTGAAATCTCCATGGCAATCAAAACACTGAGCCCATCTTCACTTGCCTCTAACCTCTGAAATGCAGCAAGGATCCTTCTCCACTTCTCTGAAGGGGTCTTCTGCCTTCTCCTCTGAACCCCAAAGCAAACCACAGCACCTCATCCCAATTTCTCAAAGGGAATGAAATACCTTGGAGGGTGTTTTTTTGGTTGGTTGTGGTTTTTTGCCCAAATGATGGTTCTTCCCCCTGCCCATCCATGCTGGAGCTGATCCTTTCCCAATTTAGAGCTGTGAACCAGGGGTGTGAATCGAAGGAGATGGCACTGGGTGTTTGGCAGTGATGGAGAGTTGTGCAAGAGCAGAGATGTGACTGTGATTGAGCTGCACAATGCTGCAACCCCCCCTTGGCCACCACCACTCCCCACCACAGCTGGCTGTACAGTTCTGAGCTGCTGGTTCTCCTGTTTCTGGTTCAGATTTGAAGCTTTCACGTTTCTCCCCAGCCCTCCCTGCTGCAGTGTGGTGGTGGTGGCAGGGCACCAGCTGGTGATGCTCCTCAGAACCACGGCTTCCCCCAGCAGCGCTCGGAGGCGCTTCTCCAGGCTTGGTTTTCTGATGTTTTAAGACAAATCTTTCCTTAATAAGCAGAAGAATTGAGGAATTGATGCCCTGGGGTGTGAAATCCCTTCAGAAAAAGCTCCTCCAAGTTCTCTTTCAGTCATGGGAGCCAGAGGAAGAGCTTGGGCTGTGCTTCTGGCAAGGCAAACTGTCACAGCATCGCTGGCGATGGACCTGTGCCCGAGCACACCAGGGAGGGCTTGGCCACTCCTGCCTCCAGAGAAAACAGTCGTTGCCAGGAATGTGGTGATGCTGGGCCAAATCCATCTCCATCATTCTGCTCTTTGGATCCATTAACCAACGAGCTGGTGAGGAGGTTTGGCTGGGAGCATGGGCAAGGAGAGCGTGTCTGAGGCTGGTTCGTGGCTGCGGGGAAGGAGCCCTCATCCCGTGGAAGTGCACGCTCAGCGTTTCTCCCTGCCTGTCCATGTCTGGATTTATGGCTGGCAAAGCCAACCTTGGGGAGCTGCCAGTCTCTGGAGCTGGGCATCCAAGCTGTAACCACACTCTGGCTCCTCAGGGCTGGCTGGGGCTGTGGTGGGATGGGAGAGCTGAGGGAGAGCACCATCCCCTCTGTGCCACTGCAGCCGTGTTGGGAAGTTCCCAGGTCCCACCAAGAGCTGTGTGTTCCCGGCGGAGAGGTCCCATGCGGTGTGGAGCTGCTGCCTTTGGTTGCTTTGGGAAGGTTATTTAGTTGGGGGTTGACCTCAGTGAGGTGAGAGGCTGTAGGAAGGATGCTCTTCAGCTGGGCATGGTCTCTCCTGGCATCCTTGCAAGCTGATAAATAGAAGAAAACATCATGGAGGCTTCATTGTTGCTTTTCTGGGCTCTTTGAGAGTGTGTCACCATAACTGAGGTGGCTCATGGGTTTCTTACCTCCCCCACAATGGCCTGTCACAAGCTCCCTGCTCATTAGATGAGCTGTTGGAGAGGGTTCAGAGGAGGCCATGGAGGTGCTCAGGGGGCTGGAGCAGCTCCCCTGTGAGGACAGGCTGAGGGAGCTGGGCTGGGTCAGCCTGGAGAAGAGAAGGCTGCAGGGGGTCCTCACTGCAGCCCCCCAGGACTTGAAGGCAGCATATGGACAGGAGGGAATCAGGATTTCCCAAGGGCAGAGAGTGGTGGGACGAGGAGATGGATTGAAGCTGGAGGAGGGAAGGGTCAGGTTGGAGATCAGGGG
>VXBZ01010831.1:36117-58493 GCA_013399135.1 Heliornis fulica
AGGGCAGAGTAGAGGGGTAGAATCACCGCCCTCGACCTGCTGGCCATGCTTCTTTTGATGTAGCCCAGGATGCGGTTGGCCTTCTGGGCTGCAAGAGCACATTGTCGGCTCATGTTGAGTCTCTCGTCCACCAGTGCGATGTCAGTGTTCCTCCCTTGGCTTACTGCTCCAGATCTGCATTTCAAGAGGCCTCATCCTGTTTGCCCCGTCTGGAGATGGAATTGTGAACTGCTGGAATTTGGGAATTGCTGCAATGAATTTGGGGCTCTCCAAGTCTCAGGGCTGGAGCCGTCTTGCCAGATTGCAACCAGGATTTCAGTCTGTCCTGTGCTTGATTTTCTTCCTAAAAGAAGTGCCATGGACAGCCTGGGTTGATCCTGGTTTATTTCCTGCAGGGTTGCCTGGGAAGAGATGGGCTTTGCTCTGAAAATGGCTTTTTTTTTTCTTTTTTTTTTTCCCTTCCTTCCTTCTTGAAGGTTACAGTTTTTATTCTGTACCAGCCTTGATAGCACATCCCTTCACGCTTTCTGCTCTCTGCTAATGTTAACTCCTGAGCAAGCCCACATAAAATATGGGAACGCTGCTCTGCGGTTCCAGGCAGCGCCGGCAAAATGTATTCACAGCCTGTCTCCGGGGAAGGTGGTGAGTTATGGAGAGGCAGCTGAGCGCTGCCCTGGGAAATACGTCCCACTGAGCATAGTCCAAGACACACACAGGCTCCTTCCCAGCGGGTCTGGATTTTGGGATGCTCCAAGCTGTGCTCCAGAGGAGAGCTGCCCTTCTGGCTGGGTGGAAAACCCCTTTGCTGAAGGGTGACCCAGGGTAAAGCGGTGTCAAACCTTGAGGCACAAGATGAGCCTCATGCAGGGAGTTTCCGACGGTCTCGTGGTGATAAAGTCATCGAGGCATCTTGAAATGCCACTGCTGGACTCACATCCCGCTGCCAGTGAGGGAAGGGACTGGAGAAGCTGGTGGAGAGGTCTGGTGATAGCAGCATGTTCTGCTGGAGGTCTGGCTGCTGGCTTCCATGCGGCACCATGGTGTGATGTGATCAGCATCCCTGGGCTGGAGGTGACGTGCTCAGGGCAGCTCAGCTGTGGTGCCTGTCAGGGAACGGTGCTCGGCCCTGCACCCTCACGAGCTGCCCCTCAGCCACCCATGTGCAGCCGGTTATTTCCCATGAGAAGACCTGGAGGTGCTTTGCTGTGCAGCCAGGGAGCTCCCTGTCATTTCTCTTGGTTTTTAAATAGATTTTCTTAGCCCACTTGTGAATTTGAAGTAAGTCCTTGCTTCCATCTCAGTGTTACAGGAGCCATTAACAATGCCAGTCTGCTCCAGATGGATGCTGAAGGTCAGAGGGTGCTTTTATCCTGAGGAAGTGCTTTGGGCTTGGGCTTGTGGTCCTGGGGGATGGATATGGGGTGCAGGGAATGTCCCCAGAAGTACTGAGCCCCAGCCAGGCAGGCAGCAGCTTTAGCTTTGAGCTCTTGGGATTTGCTCATGGGTTTCCCTCCCCTCCTTACCCCCTCTGCATGGTGCAGGCAAAGCACCAGCACCCAGTGATGGTCCCAGGAGCCTTGAGGGGCTCTGCAGCTGTTCAGGCTGTGCTTCACCTCAGGTGGGAACACACAAAGTCGCTGCCTGTGTCTGCTGGTGCATGCTTCCCTGCCTCCTCACAGGTTTTTGGAAAGGAGTTTGCTGGTTCTTGTGTTCCCGCAGTGCCAGAGCGTGCCTGGGCTCTGCCATCGTGCTGGGTGCGATGGTGGAGGATCTCATCCTGACATCCTGTTTGCAGGGTGTCCGTGGGCCTTGGCAGCCTGTGCCACGGTGTTCGGGCAGATGGGAGGTGGGAACATGGCTCGGGCTCTGAGGCTGCTACAAACCTTCCTCTCTGCAGAAAACCATCTGTGGCTGCGCGTTCCCAGTGCCTCACAGACCTCTCCCAGCTCCACCAACGCTGTTCTTGCTCTCTCCCTGTCCCATGTGTCCCTGGAGAAAGGTGGCCAGCATCCCTGAGCCTTGTTGCCTGCCTTGGGGGAAGCTGCTTGGCCAGGGACCTCTCCTTGGAGCCAGGTGGTAGCAGGGGCAGGCAGGGCTTAGTGATACATTGGAGATGTGTGCTCTGGCTTTCTTCTTCAGAGAGAACCTTGGTTTTCCCCTCTTAGGTGGCCTCTAATGAGCACTGCAGTCCTGCTGCTCTCTAGCACGGGTCTAGCCATCACCCCGAGCCCACAGCAGCATCCCCCTGGCCTGAACTGGCTCAGCCAGTGCCACCAGCAGTACCAAGGGTCCACTCCAGCATTCTATCCAAACCCATCCTTTGCATTCCTGCTTGAACACTCTAAACCCAGGGTTGTGTTTGGGAAGCTCCCACAAGCTGCTCTCCATCACAGATCCTGTTTTCCCGTTATTCCTTAGTGACCTTTCCACACCTGACCTGCAGGTAAATCCCACCTCTGTACTGAGCCTGTCCCTTTGCTTCCAGAGGGAAATTCCCCCAAACCAGCAGCCATTGCTCCCAGCAAGCCTGTGCACGTGGGCAGATTCTGAATGGTTTCTGACATGGACTGGGATGCCTTGGCTGGGTTTGCAGCAACTGATTTATTAGTCACACAGCCGACTCGCTGCTTGTGTGATTTTACTGCTCTGAGCTATAATTTCCAAAGCAAAGGAGGAGTAATGTAGCAGAGATTAACCCTCAGGTTCTGCTTGGCTGAACGTGCTGGAAGCTGGTTGAGAAGCATCCCAGGATTTTTAGGGGCTGCCCGACTTGGGTAGGCAGAGCCTTGAGTGCTACAAATAGGATGTGATTTTTCATCTGCATTGCAAGAAGCAAAGAGAAGCTCAGCAGGTGCAGGCAGCTCTTTGTGAGCAGGGTTTTGGAGGCTGGATGGTTTTGTATTGGAATGTCTTTTTTTACTTCCCTGTCCCACTAACTGGTGGGTTTTGTGTTCCCCTCCACTGCTTGATGGTGGTTTGGAGCAGGGGTGCAGTGTCCAGCCTCTTGTCCATGGGGACCATCCCAGCTCTGTTGCTGCTGGTGTGAGCTCGGGGTCTGCACAGCCTCCTTGCTGCTGTGTTTCCCAGGCAAAAGCAGAGCTGAGCAGACGCAGTGTTACACAATATATAAACCAGCTAAAGCCTGTCTCTTCTGATTGCAGCATGTAACACACACGGTAGAAGAAGAAAAGCCGGAGCCTCCCACCATCCAGGAGATCAAACAGAAAATTGAAAAATACAATGCCAAGGTTACAAACTGCCTGCTGATGAAGCTGGTGAGTGCTGGGCTCCATTCACCTCGTAGGCAGACAGCCTGGCGCTGCTTTCTCCAGGCTGTGAGCTGAGCTGGGCTGTAGGAACTATCTCCAAGGCACCACATCTTGTGTTGAGATGTCCCCCTCCCTTACCCCATCTGCTTTTTCTCTCTCTCAGGCTTCCTTAGTCACCAGCACTTGAGATAACCCTTCCTTGCCTGTCCCCTCTCAAGTGGGAGCACTGACATGGCAATCTCTGGCCAACAACTTGCCGCAAATAGCCGAGCCCACGTTGTTCTACTGGGAATCAGGCTGCGACGCTGCAGTTCGGCAGCTGTTCCAAAGTGGATTTGGAAGCACAGAGTTTTTCTAGAAAGAGTTGATCTTTCCCTCTGGTGCTGCTGGGCTTGTTCATTTGGGGGTCCAACAACCACTGTAGATGATTTATGTTTTGAAGCTTTGATGGCAAACTTGCTTATTGCCACACTGATATGGGGCGAGACGAGGACATGGACTCTTACAGCCCAGCATACTGCAAAGGTACAAACTTTGCAGGATTTTACAGAGGAGGGAGTGGAAAGCTGCTTAAAGAGTGAAATAACGATACTGTGGGGCATGAGAACAGCAACTGTGTAACTCCCTGGTGCTTGACAACATGTGAAATCAAACCTGAGGTTTATTTAAAGTAAGTCTTACAACAGCTTCTCTGGTGAGGGCTACACAGTAACTGCTGCTGGAAAGTCTCACCCCTGGGTTTTTATCAGCCCTTGGCATGCAGGAGTCATTTGGGGCCCAGATGTTTACTTTTGACTTACTTGAAGCTTGGTGCAAACACAGTCCTGAGACTCGACACAGTCCTGGGACTCAACTGGGCTCACCTTTGGGTGCTTCCAGACTGGAGGTGGGTCCCTTGGCTTGTCCCCACTTGGCACCCACAGATGGACCGAGCTGGACCACAGAGCCAGGCTGTTCTTTGGTTTTGCAGAGCTGAGAGCAGGGTAAGGGACCTGCTGTGAGGCACACTGTGTGTGTATGATGATTTATTGTATGGAGAGGTGAGGATCCCATAAAGGGGGAGGAATATGGTTGGGAGATACCACCAGACACGGGGTGTACAGACTTTCCCAGAGGTTTCCAGTCCCCCTAAGCATAACTACAAATTACATGTAATGGTTTCCATAACTGAGCGGTAGCGGCGTTGGGTTGAAATCAGATGAGATCACACAGATGTGAGGAAGGGATGAGTCATTCACTGAATGGAAGGAGCAGGAGAAAATCTGTAATGACTGACCCAAAATTATTGGTTGCTTTTAACATGATTAATAAAAAACCTTCAAACTCCCAGCAGTACCGAGGGGTAGAAAGTCCTAGACTCACCCCACAGGCTGCAGCTCTGTAAATCAGCAATTCCTTTACAGTGGTGGGGAGAAAGGGCTGGGATGACTCCCTGGAGCCTGACCCTCCTCTCTCCTGTGCTTTAGAATGATGATGGGACATACACAGGTTTCATTAAAGTGCATCTGAAACTGCGGCGGCCCGTGACGGTTCCGGCAGGGATCCGGCCGCAGTCCATCTACGATGCCCTCAAGGAGGTGAACCTGGCCGATATGACGGACAAGAGAACCTCCTTCTACTTGCCACTGGATGCCATCAAGCAGCTCCACATCAGCAGCACGACCACGGTGAGCGAGGTGATCCAGGGGCTCCTGAAGAAGTTCATGGTGGTGGATAACCCTCAGAAGTTTGCACTTTTCAAGGAGATGCGGAAAGACGGGCAAGGTGAGTTCGTGCCCTCGGGCCCCTCAGCTTTCCTGCGGCTGGTGGGCTTTGCTTACAGGTTTGAGTGACAAACACACCCAAAACATTCCTCTAGGACGTGGGCAGTGTCTGTGTTTTGGATGACAACATGCCCTGACCTCCAGAAGAGGTGGTGACACTTCAGTTAGGGGGAGTTACTGGTATTCAGAAGGGGGCTGAAGCCACCTGAGACCTAGCAGAGATTGTTGGGGGTCTGCAATAGAGACCCAGCTGTGATTCTGAGCAGTGCAACTTGCCTTTATGAGGTCCACTTGACCCCCTTGAGCTTTCCTCTCTGCTGGCAGCCAGGATCTCACTGTGGGTGTTGGTGTGCCTTTGCAGTGCTCTTCCAGAAGCTGCCTCTCACCGAATACCCCCTGTACCTCCGGCTGCTGGCGGGTCCTGACACCGACGTGCTCAGCTTTGTGCTGAAGGAAAACGAAACCGGGGAAGTCGAGGTATGTCAGGGGTTCTTCCCCTCGGTGTTTACATGAACAGTAAGTGCTGCAGAGCACGTGGAGGAGCTGGGAGATACCTGGCAGAGGCGGCGTGGGCTGAAGCGGTGCTACATGGGCCAAGGCTGCTTCCCACTGATGGGGCTGGGCTTGCCTGTGGCAGACTGAGCAGGATGCTGGTTTGTCTCCAGTCTTGAATTCTCAGTTGAATGGGATTGTTTGCACCTTACTTTAAAAAAAAAAAATTTAAATTAAAAATTGGGTAATTCATTGCTCCTAAATACATAGAATTGTTAAGGCTGGAAATGACCCCTAAGATCATCCAGTCCAACCATTAACCTCCCGCCCCCAAGTCTACCCTTAGACCATGTCCTCAAGCACCGCATCTCCCCGTCTGTTAAACCCCTCCAGGGATGGGGACTCAACCCCCTCCCTGGACAGCCTGTTCCAATGCTTGATGACTCTTCCAGTAAAGAATTTCTTCCTAATATCTAACCTAAATTTTCCCTGGCGCAGCTTGAGGCCGTTTCCTCTAGTGCTGAAATTGTTGGGCTTTTTAAAAAATTGAAACTCAAGCTGTGAGAATGCTGAGGTCAGTTTTGATGGTCACCCCATAATCTGTTTACAGAACCAAGCAACACCATCCCAGAGCTAATCCTCAATAATTAGATGAGCTAAACACGTCATCAGCTAATTTAACTGAAAGCCAGGGACATCCTGGTAATGAATTCAGCCAGTTCTTGGCTGCAGGCACGTCCCCACCACGACAAAGGTGAATGCTGGGAGCTCCTGCATCCAGAAGGAGTCTGGCTCCTGTGCTGGGAGAGGCTCTGCTCGGGATGTGCCGTGCTGGTGGAGGAGTAGGACTGTGGTTGGTAAGGCAGCCACAGGAACAGGGGCTGCCCACAGCGGTGCTGAGCAGACGTCATGGGTGTTTATTAAGTGATGGCAGTCGTCCACCCGTGGCTGCCTGTCCCTCACTGTCACTGACTGCCTATCTGCTGGCACCCTGAGCCAGGAGCTTTGCTGAGTCCAAAGGTTTGATGATTTTGTGGTAAATCTGAGTGAACAGGCTCCTGGTGGGAAGTGTTTCTGGCTGGGAGCTTGCTGTCCCTTTGGAGTATGACATGCAGGCAATACCATGTTGGTTATTTTCATATGTTCCTCAGGGAGCTGTGCCATCCCTTGCATAGGGAGCAATGATTTCCATTAAATCTGCAGTCCCTGGCACTCAGGAAGGGGATGGTCCTTTATGCTGTAGCTCATTAAGGTCCTGAAGCATCTTCCCTGTGAGGAAATGCTGAGTGAGATGGGGCTGTTCAGCCTGGAGAAGACTGAGAGGGGATTTCATCAGTGTTTATCAATGTCTGAAGTGTGGCAGACAAAGGGAGATGAGCAACCTCTTCTCAGTGGCCTGTGTGTCCCCACAGGCCACTGAGAAGAGGTTGCTCATCAGAGGATAAGGGGCAATGGCCACAAGTTGGACCACAGGAGGTTCTGCACTGATGTGAGGAAGAACTTCTTCACGGTGAGGGTGACGGAGCCCTGGGATAGGCTGTCCAGGGGGGGTGTGGAGTCTCCTTCTCTGGAGATATTTCAGACCTCTCTGGACACTGACCTGTGTGAGCTGCTCTAGGGAACCTGCTCTGGCAGGGGGTTGGACTCGATGATCTCTGGAGGTCCCTCCCAACCCCTACAATTCTGTGCTTCTGTGATTATCCCGTCCTTCTCACAACATGATGCTGTGAGATTAAGCTACCTGGAGGTCAGATATATGTTTAAATGTCCTTTATTGTTCCTCTTCATGCATTTGTGGGGGCAAGAAAGCCAACACAAAAGCACTCAGGTGAATGGTGCATGCTAACTTTCTGTTCCTGCTCTTTCTACAGTGGGACGCGTTCTCCATCCCAGAGCTACAGAACTTCTTGATGATACTGGACAAAGAAGAAAAGGACAAAATCCAGCAAGTGCGAAGGAAGTATGAGAAGTTTAAACAGAGACTGCAACAGACCTTGAAAGAAGCCCGAGGCAAGCCTGGATAACCCCTCAGGAGGTGCTGGGCATCAGACTGAGCTAGATAATATTTTTTAAAAATAGACACTTCTCAGGACACCTTATAGTGGTCCCACTCCCTCTTCAACCTTCCATTTAGGACTGACTCACAGCACCCATAAAACAAATTCAGCATTTCCTTCTTCTGAAACCTCTTATCCCAGGCCCAGAACCACCCAGAGGACAGGAAACCTGTTTTAAAACTGTGCAAGAAACCAAACACAGCTGCTGGTTCGCTCTTCAGCTGTGCCACCCGATGGAGAAGCTTCGTGGGGAGCATTCAGCTGTGCCACCCAAGGGGAACATCTCCTGGCTTCTGTTGTGAGCAGGGTAGAGGAACATCTCCTGGCTTCTGTTGTGAGCAGGGCAGAGGAGCATCTCCTGGCTTCTGTTGTGAGCAGGGCAGAGGAACATCTCCTGGCTTCTGTTGTGAGCAGGGCAGGGGAACATCTCCTGGCTTCTGCTGTGAGCAGGGCAGAGGAACATCTCCTGGCTGCTGTTGTGAGCAGGGTGTTGCTTGCTGTTCCCCTCCTCCCAGCATGCTCTCACCCGGAGATGCTGCGTGCGGCTCATTGCGTGCGGCTGCGTGGCCGGGTTCTCATTTCGTAATTAGAGCACAGGAAGCAGCAGATAAAGCAGAGGAGGTTGTTGCACCAAACCACGTGGGTGTTGCAGCTGTAACCAGTGCTGATGGACTTGTTCAGGACTGAGATAGCTGGGGAGATGGAGAGTTAAGGCAGCTGCAACACCCAAACAGTCTGTTAATATGTATTATTGAAACTCGGTTGTGTTAATTCCAGGTGAAGTCAGTCGTTGTGATTCTATTTGACTTCCAGTTTCGACATCAGATGGGGATCAAACACCCCTGATGCTTAGCTAAGCTAGCCAGTGTTTCACCAGCTTCCTACTCTGTAGGAACTGGGACCTGTATTTTAAGAAATTCTGTTTGAGAAGTGTGAAGGTGATGGTCAGGGCATAGGCTAGTGGTTTGATATCGAGCATTTAGCAATACATACAGAACAGACCAGGAGAACTCAAAACCTCTTTCACCAACCAAACCCATTTTGAGCTACGAACAGGTCCAGCCCTGAGAGGAGCTTGGAGAAGGGCTGGGGTGTTGAGAGCATGGAGAGCCCAAGCTGTTTGCCTGGGAGTGCCTTAGTTCCCGGGAGAGCAGGGGAACTCCAGGTCTCAGCTGCTTTCCACCCATGATTCCTCCTGCCAGCTCTCAGCTCTCATCTGTGACACACCATCCTCTCCCTCCCCGTGCCACTGTCGTGCTCTCCTGCCCTCTCTCCCTCCCCACTCACAATCGGTGCTCTGCCTGCACGTCCAGGACAGTTACCAGGTTTTGGAGCTAGGGGAGGCCACCTCCCTCCCTCTCTCAGGGCTCCCACCATCTCTGGTGCGTGCACTGCACATCCTTTGGCAAAACCCTGGAGCTGGAGCCATAATCTAACCAGTGCCCCGATCGCGCTGACGCCGCGCTGCCGTCGGGGGCGGCTCCGGGGACGCCGGTTGGAGAGAGGACGGTCCCGTGTTTACTCTTGGCGCTTGGACCGAGTGTGCTGCGCACAGCCAGGTTCAGTCTTCCCTCTGTTTACACTGGACACCGCAGCAAAGCCTGGAGAAAAACAAACATGAATCCTGGCTGGCTTCAGATGGAGCGTGAGAGGGTTTCGTACTGACTTGATGAAGGAGCGGCCCTTGGAGCTTTGACTGCTGTGGAGGGGAGTGGACAGGTTATTGGGTAACAGTTGCCACAGACAATGCAGAAGAGTCTAAAATTTACCTCAGTGCCTTTTTTTTTTTTCCTTTTCTCTTTTTTTTTTTTCTCTCCAAGTGTGAAAACTTTGCATTTGGGGTAAGGTGGATATTGGAAGGGGATTTTGTCGAGTGGCCTTGTCAGTCCTGTCCCTCCAGTTACCTGAAGTGCTGTTGTGATAAGGCTGCTTTTGTCCATAGAGAGTCAAGGAACTGTGGTGTGTGTTTCTGGAAGGTGATTGCTTGGGATTATTTTGTATTTCTTCCTTTAAAAGAGGGTACCTGCAGCACTTAATGCCGCTTGATTCGTATAGATGCTGCTCTGCAGGCTTAGTTCTGGCTCCTGTTCTAGTCAGCAGTGTCCAAGGGTTTGCTAACAGGGCTATGGCCCCAGCCCGCCATGCAGGAAGGGCCTCCCAGCTGTACTGTACTCTACACCCAGATGACCTTTAACAACAGGACAGCAGTTTTCCTGCTCTGGGGCTGTTTGTCCAGGCACAAGAATACTTATTACTTCACTGTGCCCTTGTGAAGTAACGTAAGTAACGTTTATCTAGTGCTTTGAGTCTTGGAATCACTGTACAAATACTTCTGTTCAGGCAAGAGAAAGAGCACTGAATAAACTCCCGTTGGTTCTGTGGAGTCAGATCCAGATGCTTGTTTTTAAATCCCTTCTCTTTCTGGCTAAAAGTTGTAAAGATTTCCTTTAAGTGGTGATGTTTTCTACTGGAGTTTTGGTGACCATCTCCCTCTCCCCTCCTGGCACCCAGCATGTCTTTGACATTTTGTAGAAGGCATGGCTTCTTATGCAATTACCGTGAATGCTGCTGAAAACCTCCTGCAAAGGGGAGGGCTGTTTCTTTTGTTTTGTTTTTTTTTTTTTTTTTTCCAAGATATGGGGCATTTGAGGAGTCAGTAGATCTTGAAGCTCAGATTCTCAAGTCAGTTGAGCCATGTCTAGGATGGAAGTGTTGGCCCCTTCCTTAAGCGCAAAATACTGTTGGCAGTGCCTTTGGTTAGTATATTGTCCTGCCTAGTTTGTGTGGATTTGTTTCTCTTGTCTGTTGTAAAACATGTAAAATAATGTGTATAGAATGGAATAGTAAAGCTTCTATGGCAAAGTGAAATGCATTTTTTGCAATGCTGTAATTTATTTTTATTACTCCCTAGTAATTCTATGGCATTTTTAAAAAATGTCCCACGGCTTTTTTGAAAGTTCTGAACTACTTGTCCATATGCAGGCAGTGTAAGAATGATAATAAAACTATCAGTAAATAAATCACTTTCTTTAGCTTCTTTTTCTGGTGCTCTCTCCTTTGGAGTTTTCAGGTCTTAAGTCTGAGGGGAAACTACAGGAATCCTTCCTAGAAGTGAATTTATATTTCATAATCCTACTGTAAAGTGTTTAAGCTTCAGCTAAAGAGATGCAGACTGACTATCCCTGTGAAACCCGACCAGTCTTCCACTAACCTTAATATTTTAGCTGGATTTGACAGAACTGCTACCTATGTCTCTGTCTGTGCATCATTTCAGTGTATGACATGAACTGTAACTTACCACAGGTAAGTTACAGTTCATGTCATACACTGAAATACAGTTCATACAGTTCATACACTGAAATGATGCATAAAAGTGTAAACCATAAAAATGCAGCAAATAGCTTGTTCTCCATGCTGAAGTGTCTGATAGTTATAGATTTTATCCTTTTAAACTTACCCAGCTAATTCCAAATGAGTTTTCCTTCTGAGTGTGGCACACCACACTGGACAATGTGTTGGGATGTTCTTTGCTTACGTTTCGGTGGAGGCTCTGTTGCCAAGCCTGTGCTAAGATGTAAAGCAAGAATGTTAAATGAGCCAAAGGCCACCATAGCCAGAAACCAGTGAAGCATTAGGAACTTCTTGGAAAACACATGGAAAAGAGTAATGCTGGAGGTTTTATTCAGCTTTTTATTTTTATGAAAAATGAACAGCTGGAGCAATATTATCTAGGTGAATCCTGGATATTGCAAACATCCAGGACTCATTTCTGAACGAGAAGGGTCTGTACATTACCCTGGATTTTTTGGCAGAACACCTCCATAAATAATGAAATCTTAGTGATTCTTACAGTAGATTTTTCTCCTACTTCTTCCTTCCAAGCTTTGGAGCCTTCTCAAGGCCTTGGATGTATTTCCGAGGTAGCTGGTATTCTTCTGCAACATAACCAAGAGTTGACTTCAGGTAAATATCCAGAGTACAAGAAAGAAGGTCTGGATCTTGCTGTGACTGGGCCTAGCCCAGTTCCAGAGCAGACTTACCGAGCAGCAGCTTGGCCAGGTGATGGATTTGGTTGCCTTGGATCTGGACTTGAACTCTGTCTTTTGATCCTGGTAATGGGGTGATGGTGGCACTGGCTTGTACCTTTTGCTGAAGAATGTTGGCCACGCACTGTGGGTCTAGACCATACAGCTCAAGGTTCTTGATAATTGTCACCTACAAATTTTAGTAATTATTGCAAATGTCACTGCTGTAGGTATTAGCAAGTCATTCCTGTTCCACCCAGAAAAATAAGCTGCCAAAGCTGCTCTCAGAATCTGAGCTTCTGCCCACACTCTGTAATTTTAGTTCTTTTTACCTTCTTATTTGATGACCTCTGTGCTACAGTTATATCGATGGGCTCAATGTTTCCTTTCCTCACAATGGGTTCTTGTCCAGAAAATGTCACCTGGTGGAAGGGCTGCAGTCGATCAAGGCACCTGGAAAAAGTTTATACATCACATTAGTCCATAGAGTACAGCAAGGTGATGTTAGCTTTGCTCTTTGACTGCTGTCTCTCACAGGTTTTTGAGGCTACACAAAAGTCAAGATTCTCTGTGGGAGAAGAATTTGTATCTTAAGAAGACCTCATGAAAAGATTTAAAGGGACTCACTAAAAAGAAAACTAGTCCACTAGCTTGCAAAAAAATAGAGATTGTTACTTGTAAAATTTTATAAACTGATTCTTGTAGAGGAAAACCTTTACACTTGTCTTTAAGTGATTGTTCAGCTGTACTGTTCACAGGTTGGTGGAGACACTTCAGTTTAAAATTCAGTATAAATGATGTTACTGTCCCACAAGGAAACTTGGCTTTGGAAACAAAGGAATCAGCTGGAGGTGCCTCAGAAACACTGTGTGACAAAGAAACTCAAGGCAAGTAAGACACTGGGGACACCTAGGCAAAGCTTTTCAACATATGGAAGAAATGGCCTTGTCTCACATACTCCTGCCTCTGGGACCTAAAAGGTAGGTTTGGGTTATAAATGCAGAAACTGTGCTCCATGTAAGGAGCAGTATGGCTACTGTTGCCTAAAATGGGCATGTTTGCTGTCTGTTGCAAAGGCTGCCTTTGTAACTGTGTACCTATGATAATGCACAAAACCAGGCACTGTTTGCTTAGGAAGCTTTCCCTGATTAGTGGTTAGCAGGTAAACAAACAAAAAAAAACCCCTAAACCCTCTAACAACAATAGTTACTTCCAGACACTTGATAAATGGAGAACAAGAGACTCTTCTACTGAAGGCCAAGTAGGAAATTACACCTTAGGTAGCTCCAATAACACGTGGCTTTGAGTTGCATGCAGTCAGTCTGTGTAATACTGAAACACTATATTGGGAAAACAGTCACCTGCTCAAGAGGTCATCCCATTTGAGGTTTGAGATCTCATCTTGTTCTGATTTATCTAACAGGCAGTCACACAGAATGGCATTCACCTTTACAAAGCTACAAAACAAAAACACACATTAGAAGCAAACAAACAGGTTCACTTGTTTCCTCTAACTTCAGCATCTCCTGTGGAAGCAGGGTAGGACAACCTCCATATGTACTTACTTCTTGTTTGTTTCATCAACCAGCTCATTAGTCTTCACATAATTAATGATGATGTTTCTCACCTCGCTGCTGGAGAGGATGCTACCTTTTCTAAAGAGAAAGAAAACTTTTAAACTTATTAAATAGTTGAGTGTTGGGTTCTGTCACTAAGACAGAAAATGGCAACTACCCTGGCTAAATTTGGTAGCAACAGCTCAATACTGAAGCACATCTGCTAGGAACTGATTTCTCTGTATGCCTCAGCTGCTGTGTACCAGATAAAGGGCTCAGAGCAGTAACTCTGCTGGTAAATGTTGGTTCTGGGAGCCTAGTTTGGGAAGATGACCCCAGTAGCACCCCTAACTTCAGGGGACTGTGGCTAGCTTGTACAGAAGTGCTCAGCTGAAGAAAGGCTGCCACTGAGTGCTAACTAACTGCATCAAAATAGAGATTAGGGTATAAAGATGCAGCGAGTTCCTAAAATTATTTGGGCACTCTTTTCAGTAAACCATACTGTGAGTGGGCAGCATATGCCTTATCCAATGGCAAGTTAAGACAATCCAAGTAAATGATATAAATTTTGCCACTTGAGCTATCACCTCCTTGAGTTGTGAGAGAAGGCATGGGAGTACATCCTGAATACAGTTGTCACAGCCTCTTAATCTTTCTTCTGTTTGTGAAGCCATGAATATATCCTCAATTCCCATCTTCCCTGACAGAACAGCAGCACCCTCCCCACAAGGGCTAACAACATGGTAGCAGCACAGGTTTATTAGTCTCCCTTCTCATTTAACAATGGTTTTGTTGTACTTTTCTAGCACTTACCTGTGTCCAGATTCCTGGAAGAGTGGGACCATTTTTGTTGAGACCCCATAAAGCGGGATGATTTCAGGAGCATGGTACCCTTGCTCTCTGTCTTCACCCTTCTTGTCCTGGTCAGCAGAGGCTGAAGAAAACCCTTCAGGTACTGCAAACCCTCTAATGCTGAAAGAAGAATTACTTGGTGTGAGTGAAAGGGATTGAAACTTATCACTTCTGTTTCACTAAGAAACTAAAACCTAACAGTCTTGTACAAAAAGCTTCCTGGTCTGTTGTACAGTATGTCAGTTCCTCCAAATGCTTTCCCTTGCAGGTGGAGCCCGTGTCTGTGTACTAAAGGACATGATGAAGGAACAGTATTTTGAAGCACTACCTGCAATTACTATATTTGTCCTTGTACACATTTCAAAGATATGCATAAACAAGTATTTTAACTCAGGCAGTATTAAACTCTGAGTAAAGCTTTCTATGCTGGGGAAAGAAGTAAATCTCTCCAGCTGTTCTAAGTGTATATTTGCTACAAGGATAAAGAGCCATATGCAACTTTCAGATCATTTCACAGTGCCATGGATGAATGCACAGCTACCAAGAAAGGCAGAAATCACACCGCTGTCGTTAGACTTTAAGCATGCATGCTTGGTGCCACTGAGTAAAGAAGGAAGAATATAATTACCTGGAAGAATTTTACAAAAGCAGGAAACTTAAGCAATGTTGTATAGGAACAGAGTATAAGATCCCTCACAGCATATTAAAATTAGGAAATGAGGGCTGCTCAATTCCTCAGAACAGGAATTAGAGCAGAGTACAGCTAACAGAGCTGGAAGTAGCTGATCCTGCTCCCCTCTTTCAGAGACTACCCAATCCTTTATAAACAGAAGACTAGAATATTCTACGTACTCAGGATGTTTCCAGTCCACTTCTACGATGCTCTCCACACCTTTGTTCAGCTCCTTCACTTGTAAGATCTTCTGGTGCTGCATACATTGCAGGAATTTAGAGAACTGGAGGAAGCAACAATCAGAAATGGGGGAGACAAACATTTTAAATTCCTATTCATGTACTCCTGAGTGCCCTAAAGTAACCTGCTAAATCAGAAAAAAAATCCTCAAAAAAACCCTCCACACCCCACACCTGTTCATCTCTAAATGCAGCAACTGTTAAAGACTTAAGAGTAAGCAAGTGCTCCTTTTGTAGGTCTGCTGTGTTTGCTCTGTGAACTCCTCAGCCAATTCATGGTACATTTCACATGGACTGCTGTCAGATCTTTGGCAACTCACTTTGGCTTTAACTGTCATCTACACACCAGGGACAAAATCATCTCCTTTCTCTTCATTTTTGTTTGTCAGCAGCTTTAGAAAATGAATGGCAAGTAATTGCACTGTTCAACAAGATCAGAACCCTTCAACAGCTCTGGCAGTGTATAGTGACAGACATCACCAGCTGCATTTGAAGCAGATCAATGTTTGTGCTTTCAGGGCAACTAGTTTTCTCCTTGGACCCCACAGGAGCAGAGAATTGAGAAAAAGAACTTGACCTTTAAGTACAGCCTCTTGGGATTTTTTTGTTTGTCTGTTTTAGTAACACCTGAATAATTTTTACTTCAAACTTTTTCTCCCATTGCATTTCTTTTTTTTAAATTAATTTAAAAACTAACAAAAAAATCTCACCTTCTTATAGCTTGATTTCTTTATGTCCAGTTGCTGTCCAGCAGGGCTATAAATAGATTTTTAAAAGTTCTTTAGTTATAAGTCACCTTTTCTTTCTTCTTCTATCTTGCTACTTATGCTAGAAGTTTAACAGTGGAAATACAAAGCACATAAAATTATTTCAAACATGTTAGCGAACAGAACTAGTGAAACTAGTGCTGATGTTCCTGTGAACAGGCAAACAGCCATTTAAGTGACCAAGCAATCTTGAAACAAATATGAGACAACTTGAGTTAGCTATCAAGTGCATATCCTGGACTGGACAATCCTTACAGCAAAGTATCTAAGAAGTAAGCAGAATTTTAGATAATCTTAGATTAAGATTGAATTTTGAGTCCTCACCCTAAATATCACACTTGATCTCCACAGTTTTAAAGCCAATACCAGCATGCAAATGCAAAGACAATCTCCTTACCACGTACCAGCATGAGAACATATGGCTGCGTAGAAATGTGCTGGTAAGCAGAGGGAGATCTGACTTCTTCACTTTGCATTTTAAGGCATGAAAAAAGCACTGATTAAATAATGCATCCATTTGCTCTGCAGGGAGAAAAACAAACAAAAAAAAGGACAAGTAAGCCTTGAGTACTTTGTCTTTGAGACTGGAGAACTGTCTCTATACAGCTCTCACAGTGACCTGTTCAGAATGTATAGTAATCTGCATCATGAGGATGAGCTTCTGCAAACAGAGGGGCAGTTTGTTCATCTGTATGCAAAAATACCTTGTGGAGTCCTCCTGTCTTCAGGTTCCTGATGAACCTCTGTGTTGGCATCTTCACCTGTTTCTGCATCTCTGTTCTCATGGAGTTCCTCCTTCTCCATCAGCACTGCACAACCATCTCGCTCCTTCAGGCTCAGATCACCCACATCCACAGTCTGCAGCGGGTCAGTGGAGAGGCTGATGACAGGCTCTTTCTCCTCCACCTCATCCTCCTCTTCAGAGCTCACCTTTTCAGCAGAATCTGTTACCAAGGGTGCTAAGGTAGGAGGACAAGATTTGTCACCGTATTCCCTATAAAAGGAAGAAAAAGCATAACATAGTTTGCTATTTACTGGTTTGAAGCCCAAAGGACAATTAACAAATGTTACCCTGTTAAAAGGCACTGGCAGTTGCATGGGTCTTTTTCTGCATTTTCAAAATCATAACATTTGTTTTTAATTCATCTTTCTCCATAAACTCTATATTCCCCCTATGAGTCTTCATTTAAAACTGAGCAGACTAATTAGATCTACATGCAGAACAGCTCATTCATTTGGCTGACACTGGCACATTTGACCATTTTTAAGCAAAAATGATTCAAAGTTCACTTTTTATAGAACAAGATTTTCTAAAATCAGATTATCAGGCATATTCTAGTATCATTTCTGAAAGAATTACACTCAGGTTGAAGGAACTCAATTGAGTAATGTATCTATTTGCAATATGCACATAATGGATAAATGCCAGGACAGACACCTGCTTCTCTCAGAAAAGTGCAGTCATCAAAAAAAACCGTTACTGACACCTCAATAACAGTCATATCTAAACTGCACCCAAATAACTCAATACAACAGACTACTACAGCACAGGTTTTGGTTTTAGCAAACATGTTTTACCCAGCACCTGGCAAACTACCCACCAGAGGTGATCCATGTAAGTATGCAGCACCGCAAAGCCCTTCCCTTTCATTCCCACAGCCAGCATCTCCGCAGTGGACATGGTGGCGACTGCAACTGCTACTGGAGCTCTGGGAAAAGAAGGGAGCATTACAACAGGACAGCACACATGGGCTGTGCTACTTGGACAAAGACAGACTGAGGCACTGTGATGCACCACATTTCTTTTATAATGTCTCCTGCTTTACAACCTTTTTTAATTTTTAAAACACCTACGAATTTTCTGGTTTTGTCCCATCTCTCAAGTACGTAAAATCTTCCAGAGAATCCCAAGGACATGTGCAGCAGCACATTCTTGGCTTTAATAAAGTGCAGGCCCTGCCAAAAGAGACTAACAGCAGGGGTCAAAACCAACAGCTTCAGCACTGCTAAAATTCACCACTCTGAATTTCCTCATAGACTCTCGAAACTGTGTAGAATTACTATCTGTTGTTAAAAAATTAGTCTCAAAACAAATCTACTAATTGTGCCCCCCTACAGGTCCAGAAGAACCAATCTACAAAGGTCTCCACCCAAACTCAAAACATCATAACACAGAAACTTAAGTGATTTTTTTTTTCCTGCTGTATTTTCCAATGTTTAAATCCACAGTCCACCAAATGCATAGAAAAAATTTGCTTTTATTCCCTCAAAAGACCCGGAGTGTTCCTGTAAAAAACAGCCTCATTTCAATTTCAGCTGTTAGGAAAAGATATGAATAAAGAATCCCCTGTACCTGTTTCCCAAGAGGGTGACAGCACACAGAGTGCCCCGCTCCACTTGAGGAAAGCCAGAAGATGGCACTACAACTCCTGGCAGCATCAGATCTGAAGCAAAGAATAAAGCACATCCATTTCTCAATGAAAGCCTCAGCCACTACCTCCTCCAGCCCTACCCCTCCTGTTACTCAGCAAAAACACAAGCCTGTTAACAGCTGAGTACGTCAGACGAACCAAGAGATTCTCCGTTTCTCCTGGTAAGGCAGCGCTTCTTGCTACCACCCTGTGGAGGATCCAGTCCACAACGGAACCTTCCCAAGACCTGCAGAAAGCCAAGCATGCTCAGCTCCTTGCCCTGTCAGACCCGAAGGGAGTAGCTTTTAGCAGGTAACAGTTCCCATCCTAGAAAGCATTACTCTTCATTAATGACACAGAAAGAGAAAGGAATGACAAGACGGGTCTGGAACTACCCTTTTCCTCTTCCCTGTCCAAAGGACAGGTTATCACAGCAGCCAATCTCTCCCTGAAGAGAGATTTGCCTGAAATTTGCCACTGCTTGCCCAACCCTCCTGACCTGACACAATAGCCACACTCAGCTGTGAACTTGCCTCAGCGTGAAGAAGCAGCCTTAATTATCTCTTTGCTATGGGGATGGAAACAGTACACCTTCTTGCATGCTTCCTTCTGCTTTCCATACCTGGGATGAATAGACTGGCATGTGAATAAAGAGCAGTTTTCCATGCTGCACATATGGCATCATATCATCACCAAATTATGTAAAGAGCATCTGTCCTCCCTCACAGCAGCACTGTCTAGAGCTTCCAGTCCCCTGGACTGACCTGTGTTCCATGGGTTGGTTTGAAAGGCATCTCACTTTTTTTTTCTCAGCATCACATATTTAATGTGCAACAATATTTTTCCTCCCATTTACTATCACAACTACTTTCAGCAACTCTGAAATGAACTCTACAATTGCAACCAAAGCTCCACATCTCTGAGGACAGAAATCAAACCCTAATGGGGGGGAAGCAGCAAGTGTGTATTACATAAATAACCTTGTCAGACAGTAGATATCTGAATTTATGGAACAGAGATCATGAATAGCACTGCCTTGCTTCTCTAACTGAATGCTCCCTAAATCAGCTCCTTCCACGTGTGCAGCACTGGACAGCTTCATCCCTCTCCTCTTCTGAGATGTGGCCCTACCTCTCTTGCCTTTGTAGGCCATTGTCTCGGTGGCCAGCTTCTTATCTTTGGATCCTAGCAGAGGTAGCCTTGTTGCCATGGGAGATGAATGACCTGCAGCCCTCTTTCATCAATGTCCTTCCTCCATTAGCAAGACTTCTTTTTTTTTTTTTTTTTCCTTCCCTCAGAAACTAGGTCACTACAAGTCAGCAGCAAGGCGTGCTGATGTCTATCACAGCTACACATTCAAGCACTATTTCCCCAGAAGCAAACAAAGTAAACAGAGGGAGCGAGTTCTGCTTTAGGTACTGCGTAATGGAAAAGAGACGTCTCTTCCTACATGAACACTTCCATTTACAGACTGAGGCTGCAGCAGCTGCAATTTAATCTTTTTCCAGTTGAGCAGTTCTGCAATTTAAAGTTTATAAAGACCTGATTGGCATGAGTCTGAACCGCATCCGAAGCGGGTTCCAGAAAATAGATTCCTATCTTGTTAGTCTTGATCTGTAATTGGGTGGTAGAGCCAGTAACCCAGGAATTCAAATACAACCTTCACTGCACAATCCACAATTTACCTGACAATGATTACAACTCTAGGTTCCAATATACATCCAGTTCTTATCCATAGGATAAGCTAGTTCACCTCTGAATTGACAGGAACCGTGGTACCAGCAAAGGAACTGAACTGCTGGAAGGAAGTGATAAAAAAGAGACCAATGACACAGGCAGTTCTGTGTCCCAATTCAGCGTTGCTGAGCACCCTGAAAAGATATTTCCAAATCCACAACTCCCACATGGAACAGGTTCCCACATTTAAACAGCTTAACCTACTTTCATTCACAAACTTTACAGCTAACTTATTTTCCTCTTTCGGATATCACCATGACTTACTTTATGAATAGTTATTCTTTATACTTTTTTTCTTTCTTGTTTCAGGTGTGTTGCTACTACTGGGAAGGACATCATCAAAAAAGTCCTGAAAGCAACTCATTTTTTGCAGTGCAACATGAAGAAGTTCTAGTCCTCTTACCTGCTCCTCCTGCTAGTTTCTGTAGCACAGGGGGCCATGTTGAAAAAGCAGGGAGAAGATCTGGGTAGACCCACAGCGTGTACACTGTCCCAAAACAGAACCAAATGTAAAGATGAATTGTTAATAACTTCTCTAGCTGTTGCTTCTTTCAATCTTTAAGCAGCACAATATTAATGCAACACCTAAACACTCTCCTGTTATTTGAGTAATTGAGAAATCTGAAGTCAAAAATGATCCTACAATAATTACTGGATGTGTTGGAGAAAAAGAAACTGCTAGTTAACACAAGCTCCTGTGAAACATCATGAAGGATATTGATAAATGATTGCATTATTTTCCTTAAATCAAGGACACTGAGCTAGAATGTTGCTCCATCAGGGAATAACTGCAGAGTATGGGAAAAATAAAAGCAAATAATATCAGAGCAATTCACTGCCTAATTCCAGGCCTGCCTGGAAGTGGAAATCATGCTTCTTGGAGTTACACCCTGCAGTAGACAAGAAAGAAAAGGAGCTAAGATGCTAAACTATGACTTAAAAGACATGTTTCCTGCTTTCTAACTTCTCAGCACCTCAATTTACTTTTTTTTTCTCATAAAGAATCCAGAAATGCCACTGATTTCACTAAGATGTCAGTAGAATAAATGCATTAAAGATTATGAAGTGTACTGATACTATGGGGGCAGGGTAAGTACTTAAGACAGAGACAAGGAAATCTTGTGAGAGAAAGGTTGGTGCTCAGTAGATAAAGAGGAAGGATTATTCTAGTCCATACCCCATACCTGTTGGATATAGAGCTTTCTCAATTTCAAACAGTATTGGATTCCTGTTATTCATGTAAACAGTGACGGCTTCCCCTTTGTGAGAGTATATTTTGATGACATTAAGCTCTTCCTTGTTTGGAATAAACTCAGTTAATTGTTCAGCACTAAGGTTAGGAAAAGCTGCTGCAACATCTGTTCGTAGTTTTCTCCTGTAATGATAAAATCACAAATGTGTTACAAAGCTGTCTGGACCATCCCTCAAAATAATTCCTAGACCAACAAGTACTATTTTGATGTCTGTTTTTGAGATTCCCGCTTTTTCACTGAAGATAATTCAAAGCATCTGCATCCAGTTTTACAAACAAGTGTTGAGTGCTGGAAGAATACCAGGGCAAGGCCAAATATGCTTACCCTAATCATATTTTTCCTTAAATATCTGCATAGTTCTCCCATTGCTGTCTTTGTATTTCATGGACTGTTACGTCATTCCTGAGCTCCAGAGCACAAATCTGGAAGCGTCACACTTGCTCAGCCAGGCCTGTCACCTACTGACTCCTCAGGCAGGAGAGGGGGTGGCTGCCAAATTTCCTTTTCCTCTCAGTTTAAGGTACAGTGACCAGCACAAGGTAGTTTTGTCATTCGCAGACGTGTGGAGTGAATCTAAAAGATCGGCACTGCAGCCTTCATCATTCCCTGTGAAGAAGGATCTGCCAGGCCGACCTAACAACAATTCGGTTAAGCCTAGTTTAATCACGGCAGCACCTTCAAGAGAAAAGAGCCTTTGACATTCGGACCGGCAAGACCACGTCTGTCACGAATCCGAGGCGACAGCGGCCACAGCTCCGTGCCTGCCCCACGCCCGTGTCTCCGCGGGGGCAGAACAGCCGCAGCTGGGGGAGGCCGCTGCTCTCGCCGCCCCCAGCGCTGCACCGAGTCGGATGCCGAACCGCCCTGGAGAACATGCCCAGGGCCCAGCGCGGGAGGCGGGACTGAGCCGCTCCCCTTCGGCGGAGCGCGGCTAGGGGTGCTCCGGGCCAGCACTCACCGATCGGACCCCTTGATGGCGGTGTTGGATCTCACCCGGACCGCCCTGGAGAACATGGCGGGCCCGCGCCCCGGCCGGCGCCGCGTCCCCCTCAGGCCGCGGCAGCCGCCATGGCGCCGTCCAGCATTACAAAACCGTCCGGGTGGAAACCGCCTCTCCCGGACCGCACGCTCCGGCCCGGTGCTTCCCCTCAACCCGCCCCCACCGTGCACCCNACGTAACTTCGTTGTGAGAGCGCTGCGGTGCCCGTTACCGGCCCGCCGAGCCCTGCGGGCGGAGGAGCCCCGCTCCTCGGCTGTGTGTCGCTGTTTCCCCCCCCCACCC
>VXBZ01010831.1:58918-81995 GCA_013399135.1 Heliornis fulica
TCGCCCCGCTCCCCATGTGGCTTTTCCCGGTTGCAAAACCGGCGAGCCCCGGTGCGGGGCCGATTGCGTTAAACGTTGCGTGTTTTAAGTTCTTTGCCATCAGTTACGGCGCAGACCGACACGACCTTCCCTTTCCTTACTCCCCCCGCCCCCCTTTGCAGCAAATCTGCTAACTGTAATTCCCAGATATCATTTTTAAAGGATAACCTACTCGCAGGGATAGTCCTATCAAGTATTTAAGCGTAGGCTCGTTTTCTGTTGTGGCTCTCGAGGCTAGTTGGGGATTATCCTACTTAAGGGAAAAAGGGGAGCGTGCTGGTTCATGTTTCTTAAGGATATATTTGCAGTGAGAAAGTTGATTTACAAAAAAAGAAGCAGCGCTAAATTAAAAATACCACAAATTAAACTTTCCCAAGAGCTTTATGCTCTGTTGTGGTGTTAAAATGCAGTCATAGTTAAATTGTAAAGACGATTTAATAAATGAATGAGAAGTGATGATCTTGCAGACTAAAATGTGCTAAGTGAGATGCATTTCAGCATTTGTCTCTATCAACGTGAATTGTTGTAACTAACTGGTCTGTATATGGGACGTTTCCAGCCAGGTTTGGAGATGGATTATATGACTCCTATATGAGGATAGATCAGATTAGGTACCAAGAGTCTACAAATGAAGAACACGGCCCCCCCGGACTTCCTTCCCTTGGAAGATCTAATGTGAGTATTTTCAAGTCGTCTGGGTCTTCACATTGTGTTGTGTGGCAGCGAGAACTATCAGGGTGTTTATTCTCTCCCTGTAGAGAATAAATTTTAAAAGTGGGATGTTGCAGCTTGGTAGTAGCCTACTAACTGTATTGCTTTTACTAAGCATAAAATCAGATGTGGTATGTTCAGTGTAGATCTTTCCAGGCAGTCTCAGAAACCCTATCTTGCTATCCCCTGCTCATGTTTTAATCAAGAGTTATTTTACGAAAGGTTGAAGTGTTCCACCCTGTCACCTAGTACCTCGATAAGTACATACATCCACACGTGCTTTGCTTTAGCTCTTGCACGTTTCCATTTTAGTTTCCCTCATAAAAATTCCACAAGATAAGTATGTATGAATAGCAGAAGGATCAGTGTGAGTTTGTCTGGCTGCCAAACATCTTACAAAAGTATCTTTCTCCTCTGAAAACTTTGGTGTTGTCTGCCACTCTATTTGCTAGAAAAATAACTCTTTATGGACTGAAGGTGCTAACGTGCTTTTTCATAAGTGCTGCATTTCCTCAGCAGATGGGAAGTTACGAGATCTTTCCCTCATTTGTTTCAACTGAGCGGTAGGGATCGTGTTTAGCTGTACAGTGACCTGACCTGTATTTTGGCTCTTGTTGAATTCTGGCAGGAGTGAAGGAGCTTAAGCTTAAAAACCCCACTATGTCAAATGTAAAAATAGACATTTCACTAAGATGCATTTGAAAATCATTGTCTTGTGGGAATTTATTGTACCAGATATTAGTGATTAATGTGTTCTGTGCAGTTCACTGAGCAAACTCAGTAACCTGGGTCTGTGTTTCAGCTTTCTGGTGATACTGAGGGACACCAGAAGAAACTTAGAGATAAAATGCCAAGTTCTGACATGTCAGAAAAAAACCTTAGTGGTATTCAATGAGCAGGAACTGAGTTGAGCATAACCTTCATGCTTCAACTTTATTGGGACAGTATCTGAAGTTAGAGTGATCCTTGATTTCCTTCCTGCAAGATTTTTATATTACAGTGTGATGTTACCTGAGAGTTGAAGAGTTCTGATGTCTGCAGCTGTCCATTCTTTTCATCCTAGCTATAAGAGAACATAACTATCTCTGTTTTGAGAATACATGGGTTTCAGTCAGTCTGTTTAATTCAGTATTTGGAAAATAACCGATGCCCTTTTGCAAAACCAGTTGTATGAGTGGTGGGTTAACTGTTTCCTCCTCAATTAAAATGAAGTTTTTTAAGTATGTGAAGATCTTCGACAGGGTGCTGCTTGTGTTCCCTGTCTAATTTCTTGGCAGCTAATAGCACTTTTATCAATAAAACAAAACCTGTGCAGCCTGTGATTTGTACAAGAAAGCTGTTGAAAGCAAGCTGATGTCACCCAGAAGTCATCTGACTTTACATGCAGCTCTTCGGAGTAAAAGTTCAGATCGATCTATATTTGTGTGTAACCATCATGCAGCAAATTATTTTGGTAGTCTTCTAAGAAGGAAAATTGAGTCCTTACTACTTTGTGATTGTTGAGTTTGAGACCCAAAATAGTTTCTTCATTAAAGTGGAGTTCCAGGATAAGTGAAGTCACAGATTTCTTGTTTTGCACCTTTGAATCCCTAAATAAACATTTCCTACAGACAGTATAAACAGCCTTAGCAGAATTGCTCCTGTTCCCGAGCAGGGAATGTGTGGCTCTGGTGCTGTCTGCCAGGCTTTTGCACTTTATGGCATTACTGGAAGTCAAATAGTTGGAAGAGATGGATGTAACAAGTAACATTTCTGCAATGGAGTAGGGTGTTTTGAAGCTGTGGTGGGTAATTCAACCATCCAGCTGAAGAAGGCTGCTCCACAGAGCCCGGCTGTGACAAACTGCCGTGGCAGTGTTTGGTGGTGGGGCAGTCTCCTGCAGAGATGCAATTGTGTCTATTCGAATAATCACAGTGATAAAAAGCAAAAAAGCTGCTTCTGTTGTGTGTACAACTGAATCCCATGTAGGGGGAATATCAAGTTTTGATAGCAAAGGGGAAAATAAAACTTCTACTGTAGAAGGACAGGCTTGTTTTGTTTTGGTTCTGTCCCCATCCCCTCCTCCCCACCTTGGAAAACTTTGGAAAATAAACAAACATGAACTTTGTTCTGTGCTTATGTTCACTGCTTGTTTGTAAACTTACTGTTTGAGTCTGCTGGAGTCTTCTGGCCAGTTTGAAAATATGTCCTTATCTTGGAAGTTCAGCCAGACTCCAAGAAAAAGGCGTTTATTCTAGTTACCAGGGTTGGGCTTTGTTTTTTTTTTTTTACTGAAGACTTTCTGGAAAGGCGTGCCTCTTACAGTGCTCGATATTTTTGGGTTAATAGGACTCAGTGGAGTAGTGGAACTTAGTAGGATATATCCAATGGGCCCTAGTCACCACTGATAACAGTTGACTTCTGCAGGAAATGGCCTTTTTTGTTGTTTTTTTGTGTGCTTGTGAGCAAGAGCTAATATTTCAAGGCAGTACCAACAGACTCTTAAAAGATATGTGTGTAGTTGTTTTTGGCAAGAACATTCACTTCCCTTATTTACTGGCTATGCTGAGATGTGTTGTATGCAGCTAAAAAGGAATTTGGTTTTACTGCTGTGGATCTGCAGGTTTATTTATATTTTTTGTTTGATTCCCCTGTAGCTATTTTGGTTTTCGGGGATTCGGTTTGGTGTGTGTCTCAAATCTTTATTTTTAGATTAAAGGACAAAATGGAAAACAGATGTTGCAGCTCTAGTTGTAGCTTTAGTGTAGCAGGGGATAAGACAACACCTCTCAGCTGCCCATCAGCGTGTGTTGTCAGTGTGTAGAAAAGGGGAATAACTGCTGTTCAAGTAAGGAACTGAACTCCAGACAGTTGAGCATTTTAATTATTTCTAAAAATGACAAGCCTGTAAGATTTCACAGTGCTTTTCTCACCTTCCACGCGTTCATTTCAGATGTAAATATTTTAACATATGGCAGTAAGAGGCAGTGGTTGCAGACTACTGTCAACAAAGTGGAGTAAGAGAGATTTTATTCAAAGCTTCCTAGCCTGCCTTAAGATAACTGTGCAGCTATTATGATTTTTAAAATTATGGATATGTTGGTGTTTTCCCATTCAAATTGAAAACATCTTTTCTAAAGAAAAAAGTATGGTTTATCTTTTTTTTGCTCTGTCATCCTTGCTCCTTGGTTACACCAGCCTTCTGTCACTTGCTGTCACGTCTTTGTCTTCCTTCAGCACGCTTGTCTTTGCAACCCTCCTGACACTTCTCCTGCACATTCATGTTATTTTGCATGTTTCAGACAGGTGCAAGTTGCATCTGTCATTGGTTGTGTTCGCTGCACCCACGTTTAAAGCTAAACATAGCTGTTGCTCTGGCCATGTGCTGACCACGTGCATACTAGTAGAGATAGGTGTCGTGTCCTTGTTTGAGCATTTGACTGTCTAGGGTTTACCCTTTATGGACTTACAAATACACCACACTTGTGGAAGTGCTTGTTTCTGTAAGTTGTGTTCTCTTTGTGTACCTTTCTGCAACTCTTCTTGTAACTTAATTCAGGTCAAGTGTGTTATATTTGTTGCTAATAGAAATGCCAGGCCTGTTTTGTTAATGGTTTTGTCTTGCATGGGATTGATTTTATTCTTAGTCTGTGCTTTAAAAAGCTTCTTTTTTTTTTTTTTTTGACCTGTTTCCCTGTGTAGGTTTCTAGCAACAAACTGGCAATGAAGGATCACCCTTTGACTGGAAGCCAGGTCAAAGTGGAGCAACTGTTTGAGGACTCTGGCAACAGAAGGAGCAGCAATCTTCAGTCTGCAGGAATTGCTGGTTCAGAAAGATCTCTTCCTTCCCTGACAAAAGATAAAAGTATAGAGAGCATAAGCACTTCTAAATGTGGTGGTACTTCCTCAAAAGTACATAAATCAATTTCCCAAGCTCCAGAGCAAGCTGTCAAACAGTACAAACATCAGTTATCTGCTTACGAGCAGCAAGAGATACTGAATTTTTCTGAAATTTACTTTGTGGGTCCAGCTGCAAAAAAGAGACAAGGAGTTATTGGTGGTCCCAACAACGGAGGTTATGATGACGACCAAGGCAGCTACATTCATGTGCCCCATGACCATCTTGCTTACCGGTATGAAGTGCTCAAAATTATTGGCAAGGGCAGTTTTGGACAAGTTGCTAAAGTCTACGATCACAAACTCCACCAACATTTAGCCTTAAAGATGGTTCGCAATGAAAAGAGATTCCATCGCCAAGCGGCGGAAGAAATCCGGATTCTGGAGCATCTGAAGAAGCAGGATAAAACAGGCAGTATGAACGTTATTCACATGCTGGAGAGCTTCACCTTTCGGAACCACATCTGTATGACCTTTGAACTCTTGAGTATGAACCTGTATGAGCTGATTAAAAGGAATAAGTTTCAGGGCTTCAGTATCCAACTGGTACGCAAGTTTGCTCACTCTATACTGCAGTGTTTGGATGCTCTTTATAGAAATAAAATCATACACTGTGACTTGAAGCCAGAAAACATCCTCCTGAAACAGCAAGGGAGGAGTGGAATCAAGGTTATAGATTTTGGGTCCAGCTGTTTTGAGCACCAAAGAGTCTACACATATATTCAGTCTCGATTTTATCGGGCGCCAGAGGTAATTCTGGGAAGTCGCTATGGGATGCCCATAGACATGTGGAGTTTTGGCTGCATTCTTGTGGAGCTATTGACTGGATATCCTCTTTTTCCTGGAGAGGATGAGGGAGACCAACTGGCTTGTATGATGGAACTTCTTGGAATGCCGCCTCAGAAGCTTTTGGATCAATCCAAGCGAGCGAAGAACTTCATCAATTCTAAGGGTCACCCTCGCTACTGCACTGTAACCACGCATGCAGATGGAAGAGTGACCCTTACTGGGAGCCGATCGCGCCGGGGTAAAATCCGAGGTGCTCCAGGGAACAAAGACTGGGTGACAGCACTGAAAGGTTGTGACGATCCCTTGTTTATAGAGTTCTTAAAAGAGTGTCTGAGCTGGGATCCTTCAGTCCGCATGACCCCGAGTCAAGCTCTAAGGCATCCCTGGATTTGTAAACGCATGCCCAAACCACCCAGCACCGATAAAACCTCCAGTAAACGGATTTCTAGCTATACAAGTTCTTTCACGGGAATAGGTTCCAAGTTGCCTCCTGTAGTCGGAGTAGCCAGCAAGCTGAGGGCTAATTTAACATCCGACTCCAACGGCAGTATACCTCTATGTACTGTGCTACCCAAACTGGTCAGCTAATGGGGAGTTACCCACTTCCAGAATACACACCTTGTGTTTTAATCGCTTGTTGAGAACACGTAAGGAAGTTAAGCGCGGAGGTTTTTAACGGATTTACTTTTTATTAGAGGCTAAATCTTGAACATAACAAGTTCAGTCAAAATGTATGCATTTAAAGGGCTAACTCTGATCCAGTTGTTTCACTCACAACATGGTGCATATTACAATACTGGGTAGGTCAGCTCAGCTCTTGAGTACGATGACACTTTGGCAGACGTGCTAATTAGTAACGCCGGTTTAGAGTTCCGATTTTCTAATCAGGACGGTTTAACAGATTCTTTTGCTTCAGACAGCAAGGGAAATGGGTTTTAAATAACTGCTTTTAGTTAATCTCCAACTGAACTCTTTTTTTATTCTGGAGGGGTTTTACATCTCTTGTCAAAAGCACAAATGTGTTAACATTAGGAAGTTACTTGCAGATTGCTAAAATGTGTTTGAAGAGTTTTATTGCTCTGCACTGCTTTTCCCTTACCTCTCCTGACTGAGAGCTTTTAAAAAATCCAATGGGATGTAGACACCGAAGGAATTTGGTGTTGAGTTTTTATTTGAATTACTTTGTTTTCCAAAGGAGCATGGAAATGCCATTAAACACAGGATATATCTAATTGAAACTCCTAACTTCTGTACATTTGCTGTTTCCCTTAAAAATCTGTGGAAAACTGGTAGGGGAAATCACATGCAGAACTGGTCCATCACAAGTGTGGACCAATTTGTTCGGGGCTAATGAGTCACTCATGTTTCTTTAGAGCTCAGATTTGAATCATTGCTTCTGCCAGGTGTGTGTGTGTTGGTTTTCCTATGTTGTTCTCAGAACAAAGATGATGAACTTAAAGAGCTGTTTATATAATTCTGATCATTTAAAAAAATCCTCTTTTTTTCTTCTTTTTTTTTTTTTAAATGTGGAGTGAATTCCATTGAATTCCATGGAGTTCTTTTAATAAAAAGCAAACATGCCACCCCTATCAGACAAGTGAAACTTTTTAAGGCCCAGGATTGTAAATAGAAAACAAGAGGGGGTGGGGAGCCTAATAATTGGAGCATAATCTCTGAAATATCAGGAGGGAGGTGAGGTGCAAAAATGGGTGTATCCAAATCAAAATATGTTAGGGGAAGAATTGCTTTATTTCTAATCAAATTCCTTTAGGTCTTTGAGAGAGACATGCCTTTGTTTTTCTCATTCTTGAAATATATGAGTTTGTATTTCCTCTTCCTTTATCTTCCAAGAACATGAGAAGGTGGCGTGACCCGTAGTGACAACAGCGCAGCTCCTCCTGCTTGTTCCTTGCAGCCACATGGCCCGAGTCCATTTTCAGAAGCCTCTGATCTCTTGCCAGGTGCCTGAACACAGTTTTAAATACAATTTAGAGCTTTTATTAACAGAAAATTTGAAATTTAATGAGTTTCACTGTAGCAGGCTTTTAATGTTAAGGAGGCTCTTGGTATACAGACAGAGGAATCCGAGGTGAATTTCCAGACGAGGTGAGCACACGTTTGTGTGTGAAGCCTGCTGAGAAGATGGTGCTGTTTTCTCCTCATTCTGTCCCATTGCAGCACTGCTAAAATGCTGGGTGGAGGCCTGTAGAGAAACTCAAAGAGACAGAGCCAAAACTTCAAACTTTCCAGGACTGTTTTTTAAACTGAGGTTCTTATATATGTAACTTTTCTGTTTATTTTTTTTTTTACAAGTCTGAATTCACTAAGCTTAGTAATAGTAGTAAAATAGGAATGTAGTCTTTATCTGTGCAGCTACAAGTAGTACCAGTGTGTATGGTTTGGTCATGGTTTACTTCACGGTAATGAGTGACTAGTTTTTTTATTGGAATTTTTTTATTGGTGTCACCTGAGTGAGGTTTTATTTCAATGGAGAATCATGGAATGTGGCAGAAAACGCTGTAGGTTTTAGTAGAATATCATTTTTGTATTAACATGTGGCATGTTTTGAGAAGCTGGAAATTGTCTTCCTCCTCTACCCTTTACCCTGTGCATTTTTTTACAAAATATACCTGATCAATGAGCAGACAGGAACCTTTGGGGAGCAATGGCTTATAAGGACAGATGCTCAGAAAACCCTTTATAGAGAAATTGTAAAGGGATGGACCCTGGCAAAAGGCAGCAGAGGATGGGTGGTCCAGGAGCTGTACAAGCAGGTCTTCTCTTAGGAGCACAGAGCCAGCTCTTGGTTCTAAACCATTTTCATCTATAAAATACAAAATCTACAATAATCATTCTGTGAACTGGTTACTGTGTGGTAACTTCTAAGGTATCAGCCTCTGATGCACACCCGGTAATGTCACTTAAAGCTGGAGCTGTGAAGCTGCAGATAACGTAATGAGCTGGCAAGAACGTGGCTTTTTATCTAGAAAATGAGTTCAGGCTGACCTGGCTGCACAAGGTGTCTGGTATGAATTGTGTATGTTTAAGAGTGGCTCTTACATACTGGGACTAGTGCATTTGAAAATCAAGTGTGTAGTTAACTGTCTTGCAAGCTTGGGGTGCTTGTCCATATAGACATAGTTGGTGGGAAGGAAAAAGAAGCAGCCTCAGAGGAGTTTTACTCTCTTGAGAAGGACTTCTTCACAACCCAGGGATTACAGCTGAATCAATTCTCTTTCCAATTGCTCAGCCCCATTTTTCTTTATAAAATACTTTCAGTGAATAGTGTGACCCAGTGTTCCCCAACTGGGAGAGCCCTTCAGGTGAGCTAATAAATCTCCTGTCTGGGTGACACCTGAGGAGCCATCCCTGTGGATGCTTGGCTTGTTGAGCTCCCCGTGAACCCCCATGGGAGTTCCCCGCAGCCACACAGAGGGTCAGACGTGGGGCTGCATTGCTGGGCAGGGGCATTTCTGCACTGAGCCTGTCCCAAAGCCATGCTCAACTCTAGTGAGCCCTGAAATCACCCTAAGTCTCTCATTAATTGTGTTTCTGGATAGGATATTAAAAGTAGTCTAAAGCTAAACTTGTCTGAATAGAACAGCTTTTATTTTTGTGGTAGCTCTTTGCTCTGTGAGTTTGTTACTCTGCCAGCACCAGTGAGGTTGTGCTGGAGCTGCAAGCATGTTCTTCTAGCAAGTTGGCACAAAAGAGAGGCAGATTACTTGGGCTTACCACAAAACAGACGTTGTGTTCTTAAAAGTCACTTAAGTGTGTTTTAAAATGTCCCTTATAACGTTCCCTGTGTTTCACTCCACTGTTACTCCGTGTATTGTAAATAACACGCTCTGCTTACTGTCTGCATTTTTAGCTGTTTGGTTTAGCAGTAGTTTATATAAACAAATGACAAGGCATGAGCATCACATCCCACAGATACACACTGCTTGTACACTGGGGTCCAAATGTTATCTGCCTGTTAGGTTGCAGGGAGAAACTTGGCTGTATTTGAACTCAGCGGGATAGGGAAGGACCCGTTTCTTCACCGTGGATTATGTTACCACAGGCATCCACTGGGGCAGTGTTTGGTTCTTCGCAGGTTTGATTTGCTAATGCCAACTGCTGAATGGAAAGTGGTGCCCTGATTATAGAGATCTGGGTACAGCAGGTCCTCTGCACTAGAGCTTTTTATCCTTCCCATCCAGCTTGGATAGGAGCTCTAGTAGCTCTGGTTGTGCAGTGACCTAAAAATGCCAGCTAGACCGACTGGGAAGCTTTAAGGTGACTTTCGTGGAAGAGCACGTGTGATGCTCAGTCTGAAATAGCTGACAGCCATCGTGAACCAGTAGGATTTGTGCTGTTAAAAACTTGTGAGCAGTAGTTTATCAGTAGAGGTTCTTTGCAATGGTCATCCTCTGTAAAACTACCTCTGAAACAAACCTAGAGCCCTTTCTAAAGGGATATCCACTACAGCTCTTTCTTTTTTTTCTTTTTTTCTCTTTTTTTAAAATACTAATAGCTGTTTGGGCCATGAAAGGTCTACGTGATGATCTCAGCAAGGTCTTACTAATCCTAGCCATACAAGCAAAAGGCTGATTCTGCACCCAGAGATCTCTGCTGAAATGATTGATACAAATCCCCTGCCTGCCAAAGTTTAATACTGTTTGTGGAAGGGGGGAGCCAAAATAATGTGGGAAGCTCTGCAGTACTTCTCTGCTGCACCCAGCTGAGGCTCAAACTCTGCTGGAAGACTTGAGTGACAAACTCCAGAGCTCTTGTGGGTTGAGCACTCGGGGCTGTGGGGCCTTGGCAGTTTTGAACATCAGATGTTGTCTTTTTATATTTAGCACTTATCACAGACACCACTTAATTTCATTTTATTTTTACATTTATTTTTATTACCCTGATAAGGGTTTGGGGAAATGGATCTGCTTCATCCTTCCTGTAAAAGAGCCCTTGTGTGTTCTAAAGCACACTGATACCTTGCTGGCTTTTAACTCCCGTGTAACAGGAAAACCCTTGGGTCATCAGAGCAGTCTTGGATAGGTGAACATTGTCCCTGTAATCCAGGGGTGCAGTGACTTCAACCCAGCTCTGGCACACGGGCTAAGGAGGTCACAAAGTCTGTGTTGCTGAAAGAATAACCCATGTTCCCTATACATAGTACTGTGCCTTATTATTTTACCAGCCTACATGTGTCTTGGTGCAATCAAATTACTATTCAGGGTTTCTTACACGTTGTTCACACTAAATGTCAATGTCTAAAGAATCTACAGGTTAGCCTGTTTATTATAAATATTGTGATGAGGTGTAATATGGTGGAGAATGTAGAAAATATATAAGGTGCATGTGACTATAACTCCATGAAGGAACAGGTTGGATTTAAGTCCGTCTTGAGCTATGTATCTAAATGTAACAAACAGATCTTTCCTAAAGTTGTATTTCTGTTCATTTTTAAAAGAAAATAAATATGTAATTTTCTTTAGCAACAGACTGTGCAGATTCCTAAAAGTACTTGATTAAAAAAAATAAAATTCATTATTTCTAGATGGTGTAACTTGTATTGCCCCACACGGCCTTGGGTGGCATCTAAGGAGTCGAGTAAACGGGAGTAGCTGATTTCAGTGGGTCTGTGCTAAACGTGATGAATGCTCTGATCTGACACATGTTCTTCTTGTTAACAGGGAATTAATTCTGTAATTAGAACATACTGAAGTTTTGCCATGACATTCTTCAGTTGTCATTTTCTTATTCAGTGTCTCCCCACCCCCAACCTTGGCCTGAGATCTTTTTAAAGCCCAGAATCCTGCTTATCCGCAGGCTGGAAGGAGAAATCCAGTAATAGCCACTTAAGGAAGATTTGCTTTTATTAGAAACCTATAAATGGGTAACCTACTGTACACAAGTGGATATTGGAATAGTTTGAGGATGAAATCGTGCTGCAATAAATAAAAAGGTCTCTAGCTATGTCCCATATGATTGAATGATGCATGTTACAGGCAGAAAGAGTTTGCAGACAACACAAGCTGAACTTTTTCCTTGATTTAATATGGCTAAATGGCAAATATTTGATTTTTTTATTATTATGTTATAAGGTATTGTATCACCACTTTGCTGTCTGGAGCCACACAGCGTGTGGTATCGTGAAGCACTGGTTAACACCAGCTGAGGAGCTGGGGAATTGGATGCTAAAAGCTGCATTCAGATAATTCTGTCTGTCTCAATTATGCTGAGGGATGTCAATATAAAATCTGCACTTCTGTACACAGGGTCAGAAACCTGGAGTCTGGCCCATTGCTGGTCACATGCTGTATTCCATTCATTATTAATTACTGCCATTCATTAATGTGGTTTCTTGATGGAAAAATGAATCAAGAGATTCTTGAATCATTCTGACAGGCAGATTTCTTGATGTAGCAATACTCCTTTTGGCTTTCTGGGTTTACCTTCTCAACCTTGGCACAGACAGAGGGCAAAGCTGTTGCCCAGGGCAGGTTTGCATAGCAGCAAGTGCTTTAAAAAACAGCTGCATCGGTCTAGCAAGTTGTTGCTTAGCACAAATTTGTCCTGTCTAATTTTTGCCTTCTGACATCCTAAAGACAGAGGCCCAGTGCTTTTTTTAACCTGCCTAATTTATACTTGTAAGCCAAGACTTTCAATGGTGGCCAGCTGCTCTGAGCTTCACTTGGGTCTTCTACTCAATATGTGTTAAAGGGACCTGATTTTTCTGAAAATAAGTGCCAGGAACTTTGAGTAAATTGTCTGCTGGAGGGAAGGGGTGGTACCAAGGAAATGTCAGTCTGCATGGGGAGGCTTTTCGAGCTCTGCTGCGATTCTTACTGCTCCTATGGGAGTGTTCAGTGTGTGGCTTACAGCTGTGTGGACCAAGAGGTGAATTTTGCCCATAATTAGGTTTTCTTTAAGCATCAGCTGGCAAGCCAGTGCTAGGCTTGCTATGATTCATCTAATCCTTTTTATAAACTAAGTTCTTTGCTGCACAGGCGATGAATGAACGGTAGTCAGCGCTGGGTGTGTTTTCTTTCCTCTTGTCCAATTAACCTAACAGGCTTTACAAACACTTTTTAGGGCTTTACAAACACTTGTTAGGGCTTTACAAACACTTTTTAGGACAGCCATGTGCACAGATGCTCAGAAACATCTTTTCCTCTGCAGGCTGTTCTCTCCTCTTGACGTGAGCGCCTGTTTTCTGAACAAGGCACGCGTGACGTGTACTGAATATTTTCCTGTGGTACCATCCCTGTCTCTCCCCAGTGTTTATACAGACAGAATAAATGTCCTGGGATATACTTGCTGCAGTTGCAGCCCCAGACATCTGTGCCCCAAAGCATCCACGAGGTCTGAACTTAGAGTCAGAGACAGGTTTGGAGACATCACCACAAGCTTTTCCCTCACCTCTTGCAATGGGGGTTTAAAGGAAGGGACCCTTGGGTGTAATTCAACTGGCTGGATTTGGCTGCAGGGATGAAATAGTTGCCTGAATTAAGTCAGCCCATTCTTAACTGCTGAGAGGAGCTTTCTAAAGATGTCAGGGCCAGCCCCTTGCTGAGGAGTGGAGGGTAAGGATTTACCTTCCTTCTGCTAGCTCTGATACTTGGTTTTAGGAGCAGATGAGAGGTTATTGGAGAGAATTGTTTTCCTGGGCAGGTGGGTTGCAGGTAGGAAGACAGAGACCATGATTATAGTAATTAAGTGTAATTAAGCATAGCTGACAAAGGATTGAAAGAAATATAGCACATGCCTGATTAGCCAACAGAATTTACTGTTTGGAGGCAGATGTAAAGACCAGTGATCTTGCTTTTAAAGCAGGTTGGACTGACTGTGAAGTTCTCCACTGTTTCAGTTGCATTGGGAGAGTACTTGGGATGTGCTGTGGCTGAGGAAGGGCGTTGCTGAGCAAGGGCACCTCCAGACAAGAAGCCAGTTCTTTCCCCATGTGGTCTTCTGGCTGTGGGGAAGTTCTGAGAACATGTGTCCTTGGAAGTGCAAGAAGCTGCAACCAAGAGGGAGCTGGGAGAGCAGAGCATAGCGCTCGGCTGGTGGCCTTCTAGGGCTGTGCAGCCAGTGGACACATGGAAGAAGATCTTGGAGGGCAGGAAAAAGAATTGGAAAAACAGGGTTTTCACCCTGGCACACTCAGCAGGAGCCTCAGCAGCTCATGCTGCTCATTCTGGCCTTGGCAAAGGATGAGAACAATCAAAACAAGTACTTTACTCCATGCTATCATAGGTCTGACCAATAATGCCCAAGACCCTCGTACATGTCATGTACCCCCAGGGCTGTGCAGCACAGGAATACCTTCCATGCCCATCTTCTACCCAGCCACCAGCACAACGCTGGCTGACAGATAATTTAAGGACAGAAGCTGCCAGTCTCTCCAGCAGGTGTTGATGATGGATGGCATAAATGAAATTGTATGTGAGGTGTGAGCAGCCAGCTGTAAAGCCATCAAACGGGAAAGGTCATGCAAGTAATTTACACCAGAAGAGCTCTGCTCTCCAAGCCAGAAGCACAGAATAAATATGTGCAAGCAAGCAGAGAGAGGTAATTTTTTGTTGGAGGCTGAATATCAGAGATGTGAGCCATCCATCCCCTGTATAACCCCTTCACAACTCCCTTCATCGTTGTGCTTGTTGCTTTGTGTGGAGCTCAGGCAGTAACAAGCCTCTGGTGTAGTTTGCTCCTGATGCTGCCAGCTCTTGCCTGACATGGACAGAAAGAGGATGGAGATGGGAAGTTCCCAGGGCTCCTGCAGCTCCTTGGTTGCTGCCTCCAGGCTTGGGCTTCTGGAGGTACCTCAAAAAACACACTGCCCACCCTCTGCTCTGTGCCAGTGGGGTTTAGGTGCTTAATTTCTTCTTGAGAGGTGGATAAATGTGGAAACAAGGGAGGGGGTTGAGATGTTTCTGTCTCTTTGTCCAGCAGCTGGGGAAGGCAGGAGACCACGTGTGTGTTTGGAGGAGCAGCAGGGGAAGTATAGGGAAGCCGCTGGTTATTTTGGGAGGTGCAAGAAGGGAGCCAACAGACTGGCTTTCATTTTCCAGGCAGCTGGTGCTGATTCAGGTTGTTTTTGCAGCAACAATTGCAGGGAACTGAGCCACCAAGGGCTTGGTTACACATTCAGCCTGCAGTTACATGGGCAGCAGTGTTTTACCTCCCTCATCATCTTATTTCTCGCTGCCAGGGACCCTGGTGCTGTTTTTAGGAGAAGCAGTAAGATGGCAAGAGGGGAAGGGAGAGTCAAGACCTTCAAGTTGAATTTTCATCTTCTCCCAGTCTAGTGCAATCACATGCTTGGTTATAACTATTTCCAGACCCCTCTTCAGCACTTGCAGGACTAAGCGTGATCCTTTGACACATCCCCATGTGATGGGAAATGCTCAAGAATGACACAAACCTTTATAAATATTCTTTGATGATTCTTTTTTTTCCTCTATTAAACTAAAACCAGAGTATCATGCATCGTTCACAGTGCTAATTACTGTGGGTCACACAGCTTTTATGAAATGCTTTCCCAGGTTCTGTCTCCTTCCATGGTCCTTTCCATGGACAGAAAGCTCTGTGTAACAGAGAGCTGCTTGGCTGCTGTGGGACCACAAGTGCAGCTTTTGATGGATCTGATTTTTAGGCATGCTCCCCCCCTTTCTTTCCCTGTCTCTATCTTCCTTGATGCTGTTTGCAGAGCTGTTCCTACATGGCACTGCTGAGGAATAAAGCATCTCAGTGGCAGGGATGCAGGAGTGGGAGGATTCTCCCTGCTCTGCCTGCAGCCAGGGGTGACCTCGCACTCCCCTCACCCATCTGTAGCACAGGTAGGAACCTGCAGCCCTGGGAGAGCTGCCCCGAGCAGCAGAGCAGAGGGGCCCTGGGGATGCTTATGCTCTTACTTCAGATATAACTGCTCTGGACTCACTTATCAGACCATCTGCCCTGTTTGCTCTCTGCTGGCCACAACTCTTGCTCCTTGCACCAGGATCCTTCCACTGTCCCAACTCTGAAGTCCACCTGAAGGAGTCCAGGTCACGTCCCTCACACCCATACCCCATCTGCAAGGTGTGACAGCTGGAAAAGGACCATCAAACACCTGATTAGGTGATATCTTCCAACCCTCAGGGCACAGCCTGGTCCAAGCCTATATCTGCATCCATTTTGTGCTGTATCCAGCATCTTGCAGGGTACACCAGCATCCAAAACCAAGTGACAGAGCAACGCAGATGTTGCTGGGGCCAGGGAGCTCATATCCCAAGCAAATCCCGTTTAAAATGTAAACAAATCTCTTGCACCCAAATAACTATTTCTGACCTAGGGAAAAAAAAACCCAAACAACTCAACCAAAACCAGATACACCTCACCTAGCTCTTGTTGCTATTTTCTCAGTTGCTACATAAACAGTTTTATTTCTGGCCCCTGCTGCATGCCAGGTCCCAGCCTGCTGCAATGTAATCTTGTGTTACTGCTTTGAGCACGCTGGGGTGGATACACAGTTTCGGAGCAAAGCCCTTCCAGCACAGCCCCCAGCAGCTGCTCTGTGTGACACACACACCCCCATCCCAGTACTTTTAACCTCAGTAGCACAAGTGTTTCTCTGTGCACACAGAAATCCAGAAAAAGCCCCTCTCCCCATCAGCACCCAGGTGGGAAGGCAAGGGCTGAGCTGGGGAGTAGGATGTTCAGGGTGAGCCATTGCCAACCTCTTGCATTGACCCTCAGCCCAGAGCAGGGGCTGCAGGGGGTCCCCAGGGCCCCAAATGCAGCTCTTGGCTCCAGTGCTGACCCTGAGCTCTTTGGTTACTCTGTGCCTTTCACTGAGGCATCACCACCTGGGTCACTTTTGAGAATTTCAGAGCACACACTTTTTATCTCCTGTGGGCTTCCCACAGCACTCCTGCCTGCCTTGTTCTTGCTGGGATTCAATGAGGCTCAACTGCTGATTATTGGCAATTAATGCTGTTAATTGCCATGGGAGAAGATTCCTTCCAGCAGTGCTGGTCCTGCCTCCTGGCAGGGAGTAGCTGTGCTGCTGAGAAGGGGGAGGATCATGCCTGTGTTTGCTCTGAGGTTGATCCTTAGGAGCCTTTTGGTTTGGGCTCTGCTTGCAGGTAAACTGGGCTCCCAACAGGAAGGTTGAGAGTGAAAGACAAGGGTGTGTGTGTGTGAAAAGGTGGGTGCATTTGGGATGTGTAACTGCTTGGGCTTGTATGGGAGCCTGCAGGCAGGCTTGGTCATCCACATGGGGTGTTTCTAGGCTACAGCCTGCAATATATGATTAAAAAGCTTGTTGAGGGCTCAGGGCTGAGCTCCCCCCAGATCCCTAAACAAAACCCAAAGATGCAAACAGCAGCCTGGCAGGGCTGGAGTTGTTTTGCCCTTTGTTTGCTGCACCAAGCACCCTGAGAGGATGTGTTAAAAAACATGGGGAACAAACTGTGCCCCCGAGCATCCCCCACTTGTGCTGGAGCAGCCACCGGGCTGAAAGGTGCCTGTGGGAGCTGGAGGGACCATCCCATTACAGGGTCTTTGCAGAGTCCTCCCTGGCATGCTGTGCCCACCCAACATAGAGACCTCCTCCAGCTCACAGAGACCCTTCAGGGCAGCCCAGGAAAGAGGGCGAGTGGCACAGCGTGGGCTGCATATGTCCCACTGGATTAGGGCCAGCCCAGGAGCTGCTTATGCTAAGGGAGCTAATCTCCATAATCTTGTCACCCAAATGCCTCCTCTCTGCTGGCAGACAGGCAGGGATTTGGGTTATAGGTGGATGCCAGCAGATGTAAGTGGGCTGGGAGGTGGCACAGAGCGGAGGCACATCTGGGGCTTGGGGTGGGGTCTCTGCCAGGCTGGGTTCGGCGACCTTCTGACCTTAAAAGTCACCAACTCCTGCTGCTGGGTCTGTTCAAGCTCATGTGAGTTATTTTGCACTCAAAGAGAAGCCTCTGGGCTCCCTACCTCTGCTCCAGAGCTGCCTGTGTAACTGCTCCTAGCGATACGTGATGCAGAGGCACGAGATGGGCTCTGCCTCCTGGCCCCTCACCGAGGCAGTGAAATAGGCAGCTCTGCCCTCCCAAGCATGATGGCTTTGGTTGGGGACCCCCTGGGACCACAGCAGCTGTGTTCAGGCCCAGGAGCTGCAGAGAGCTGGGTGACTCTGATGGGACCGTGGTACACGGGGTGGGGGGGCCTTTATATTCAAAAGATGAAGCTCTCAGTCTGATCACTGAGCTGAAATCCCACCTCATCTCTGGAGGGACATTGCTGTGGATTTTCTTAGAAAATCCCTACAATAAATGTACATTTAGAAGAAGTGATGTGAGACGTAGGCATGAGATGCCGATGGCTTTTTTCTCCGAGGCTGCAGGGCTGCTTGCTGCTGTGATGGGCCTTAGGCAAGAACCAATATTTGCTTGCAAGCTCAGTTTTCCCTTGTGTGGGATTTGTGGTTTTGCTTGTCAGTTGGGCTACATCCCTTTCAAAGCAAATGATTTTGGAAGATAGATATTTCGGTATTTCTGAGCAGTGGTTTTTGTGACTGTGATTAAGGAAGTACATTTGGCATCATCTTGTGGGCAATGAATCAGGATACAATTTCCAGGCGGAAAAATCACTTTGTGTTGAGAAAAGCAGTGTAACATGTCAGTGCTGGGTGATTTAGAGTGGTATCAATGTCCTCTTCCCTTGGCTGAACTCTTCCTGAGGCGCTGGGGATGCTGCCTGAGGTGGACCCGTGTGAGATGTACCCATGGCAGGATGGTCTTGCTGAGTGTTGGTCCAGAGCCCATCAATGGCAGGATGTGTAGGGGCATCTGCCTGGCCAGGGGAGGGAGAGGAAAACCCTCATACTCATCAGTCACACAGATATAATCCTGACCAATATTTCCTGACGTGTCTTGCAGTTATGGGCTGTGTGTGTCAGCTCGGGCATGTGCAGCAGGAAGGGTTCACGGAGCTGTTCCGTGCAGGTATGTGAGCAACGCCGGGTGCTAATCTGCCGAGGGGAAGCCCAGCTGCTCTTCCCACCATGTGCCAAGGGGCATTTCTCCTTCTGCCGTGGAAGGGTGACACCAGTGGGGAATAGCCCTGGAAGGGGACTGACACACATCCTGCCCTGGCAGAGGTATGGCAGAGGGTCTCCATCTCAAGTGCTGTTGCTCAGACCTGTCTCAAGACAAGCAAATGAAGGGTAAAGCAATGAAAATCTGGTTGCTTTTTTGGGTAATAAATCCAGGATATAATGGCTCCTTTCATCCTAAATGATCCCACAGTGCTTTATAAATAGATACACAAGCCATGCATGAGGATCACTTCCAAGCATTGAGACGCAGCCGCTTCCTGGGAGCAGCTGGTTGAGCAGAGCTGGAGCTCCTGGAGCGATGCAGCTTGGTGCAAAGCAGCCCAGAGAGCTGGGCTGGCTGCTCAGGGCACAGTGGGGAGCACTCCCAACATCCCTCTGTGTCTGCATGGAGCCCAGCTCCCTCACCAACAGAGCTACACTGCGCTCCCTTTGGGTGGGAAAAAAGCTTCCAGTGCTGCTTCCCATCCTTATTCTACTCCTCCCATTGCTCTAGAATGACATTAATAGCTGTAATGAGGATTAACAATATCTTTTCAATTAAATTACCCCTATCCTAAAAGCATGCAGGATTATTTAAAGGTATTACCATTATTTAAGCAGGATTGTGTTTTACCAGCCTCATGCTCATAGAAATCTACCCAAGGAGAAGAACAGGATGCATACAGCCTTAATGATCATTACCCTAATCTTCATGGTCTATTTTTCCTGGTTACTATAATCAAATAACAATCTGGTTTATTACTTGCCAGAGAAAGCACGTTAGCAGATCAGCCACTTGTGTCACGTAGATGTAAAGGCTGAGCCTGCTGCTGGCTGTTGCTTTTTTTTTGTCTTACTGGACATAAGATTGGAAGGAGGGAAAAATTGCTTCCCATTGGCATTTGGATGAGTTTTCTTGTGGTTGAAGAGTGGAGGTCACTGGTGCTGGATTTGGTGTTTGTAGGGGTCTTTTTAGGTTGGTGTTTGGGTTTTTTTTTAATAGAAAAAGGATGAAGAAATAGAAAGTGAAAAGGATGAAATAAAAAACAGAAATAGACAAAGGATGAACTCTGGGAGGAGTGGGGGACACACAGAAATGCTGCTCTGCCATTGGGTGAGACCTGGCCAGGCTGGAGAGCTGGGCAGTGAGGAACCAGATGAGGGTCAATGACAGCAAGTGAAGGGTCTGGCACCTGGGAAGGAACAACCACAGGTACCAGTACAGGCTGGGGGATGACCTGCTGGAGAGGAGCTCTGCAGAGAAGGACCTGGGTGTCTTGGTAGGTGACAGGTTGGCCATGAGCCAGCAGTGTCCCTGGTGCCCAAGAAGGCCAATGGGATCCTGGGGGGCATTAAGAGGAGTGTAGCCCTCAGGTTGAAGGAGGTGATTTTCCCCCTCTACTCTGCCCTGGTCAGGCTTCACCTGGAGTCCTGTGTACAAACCAGACAGGGATCTCCTGGAGAGAGTCCAGTGGAGGCCACAAGGATGAGGAAGGGCCTGGAGCATCTCCCCTGTGGGGAAAGGCTGAGTGAGATGGGTCTGTTCAGCCTGGAGAAGACTGAGAGGGGATCTCATCAGTGTTTATCAATATCTGAAGGGTGACAGACAAAGGGAGATGACCCCAAGCTCTTCCCAGTGGCCTGTGGGGACAGGACAAGGGGCAATGGCCACAAGTTGGACCACAGGAGGTTCTGCACTGATGTGAGGAAGAACTTCTTCATGGTGAGGGTGACAGAGCCCTGGGACAGGCTGCCCAGGGAGGGTGTGGAGTGTCCTTCTCTGGAGATGTTCCAGACCTGTCTGGACACTGACCTGTGTGAGCTGCTCTAGGGAACCTGCTTTGGCAGGGTGTTGGACTCTATGGTCTCTGGAGGTCCCTCCCAACCCCTACAGTTCTGTGACTCTGTGAAGCAGCCAGCTCTAGTGGACTGTGCAGAAGGAGATGCTCCTGTGGTGGGTCCCATGCTGGTGGCTCTTCTGCCATGAAGAGCTGTGTGATGGTGAGAGGAGCGGGTGGATAGTAGAGGATCTGGCTGTGCTCCACGCTCGCACCCCTCTGCCCCTGAAAGGTCACAAGGGAGGTGGATATCTGGGTGCTTCTGGACCAGATTTCATGTGGTTAAGGGAGAACTTGGAGATCGGCCCCCAGACCTGAGGGTCCGCAGGATTAGGGGAGAGCACTGGGCTGTGAGGACGAGTGCCAGGGGCCGGGCGCTGCTCACCCCTGCCCTTCCCCATCCACCCCAGCCCATCCGCAGGGCCTCTGCAATAATCCACCGCACTGGCCGCCTGCCCGGCAAGCCTGGGGAGCTGCCGTGGGAAGGGGTGGGCAGGCTGGGAGAGACCTCCCCCAGCGCTCTGATGTGTGTGGGGGGGCACCCTGAGGACCACTACCCCCTACCTTTATTTATGGGGTGGGAGTAGGGTGACTCAGGGGCTACGGGGGGACCCCAAACCTACTGGTTGGGCACCTTCCCGCAGGGGGAGGGTAGCAGCGGGCGGATCACGCCCCCCCCACCATCCCCGCCGACTCCCGGTGCTGCGCGGGGACCGGGGGCCACCTCGTGGCGGTTCAGCCGCGGCGGCACTGGGGCGCTTCGGGGCGGGATGAGCATTTGCAAGGTGCTGGGTGCCCTCTCCATCACTCCCAACCCACCCGCCGGGCTGGAGATGGGCGGGAAATGGGTCTTCTGGTGCACGCTGGATGCCTCTGGTGTCCCGGCTTTGAGGGGGGGGGTGGGGTGGGGGGGTTGTCCCTTCCTGCGTGGGTTACTGGAGCACTGCGCCTCGGATGAGTGACCGAGGAGGTTTCCACGGGAAATGTGGGAACAGGGGCTCCCAAACTGTGCCTCCACGGAGGAGTGTTTATCTTTGAAATAGCTGGAGAGTCGGGTTACAAAGCACATCTGAACGAAGCTGGAGGGAGCCGAGGAGTGAAACGGGGGAATTGTTTTCCTTCCACCAGATTCCTGTGTCAAGGAAAACTTGGGCTGAAAGGCTCCTTTCCCCAGACAAGCCTAAGGGAGGGAAGGCAAATGCTCTGAAACCCCCACAAAGCGTGCTGGCAGCTCTAAAGCAGCTGTGACCTGTTGTTAGAGGGTACATGATGTGGGTCAGAGGTTTATCCGAAGTCTCTTTTTAATTAGGACGAAGGACACAGGTTCTGGGAGATGCTGCAAGTCCCAGAATCAATCCACTTTCCTGGTGGGAAATTTTCTTGCCTCGATGTCCTGGGAGCAGGCGAAGGCCTCCCACTGCTCTGCAGGTTTTGTGGGGATGGGGCGGGTGGCGAGAGGCACAACTCTGCAAGAGTTTTATTTATAAAGCTTCAAGTGCCTGGTGTAGGTTTACTCACTCTCCCATCTGGTGACTATCGCTGCCACCTCCTGACAGACGCTCTGTCTCTTGCTGCTAATGACGTACTTTGATTAGCTGGATCCGCCGCTTCACCCGGCTATCGATCAGTGGCTGGTTAAAAAGTGGCTTTTAAGGAGTGTGAGGTGGCTTTTCCAACAGATGGGGTGGTTCTGTTATTGGTGACAGAAGGTGCTGGGATGGCAGTCATGGACCTTATGCCTCCTGCTCTGCTGGTGTGTAAGGCTGGGCAGAGGTTACAGCTACTCTGCTCTGTCCTGCCCCTTCCAGGCTCCCAGTTCTGCTGCCTGTTGAGGTCTTGACATGGGGTTTGTGTACTGCAGACCTGCATAGTTTAGGCTTCTCCTAAATGCTCCAGTCATTTTATTTTGCTGATGCTTTCCTTTAGTTGAAAATAGAAGAGGGAAGTCCTGCTTCCATGGCTTGTTCTGTCCTTGTGACACCAGTGAAACTGCCAGTGTTGGTGTGGATGGAGGCAGTGGTTTCTGACCAGGACCCTCCATCAATGCATTTTGGAGTGGTTTCCAGAGCTCTTCATGGTTCACAGTGAAACTGGAGCCTGTGAGTAGCTTGGGGTTTGGGCTGCCTGTCCCATCGCAGCTCCAAGGACGTGGCTGCTGGATCTGCAGGGCCTGGGAACGTGTCCTGTCCCTCGCTGTCCTGGTGGGCAGGGTGGGCTCATGGACGCATTCCAGCCTGCTATAAAGCAGCATCTGGGCCTCAGGACATTGCTCTGGGCTCTGCTGTTTGTTCCTGGCACAGCTTTGGGCATGTTTCCTCCTCTCTTCCCCAGGACACGCTCGCTGCATTTTGTGGGTGATGGAAGGATGAGCATCCAAAAGCGCCCGTCCTTCACTTGGAAAACGGGGATTATCAGTGACAAGCAGCCTGTGGTTTTAGATCCATAAACACAAAGTCTCGATTTCCCTTTATGCTCCAGCCGAAGGAGCGTTCTTGGATGTTCCCACATGCGGGGCAGCTCAGTGGAGTGTTGCACCTTGGCACAGACCCCTTCTCTCTTTGCCTTGTCAGCATCTTTACTGGGTCCTGGGCCGGCCGTGGGGACAGGGTTAACCAGGGCTGCCGTTATCCTCTCGGGGCTGGCGCCCCATCCTCTGCCTCTCGCCGACGCTCTGCCTGCGTGTGGCGGTGTTTACATCTCCCCTCTTCCCGGGAATCGGTTATGGATAGAGCCGTCGGTGACCGGGGTGGAGGGTGGGAGGGAG
>VXBZ01010831.1:124618-151747 GCA_013399135.1 Heliornis fulica
GCCCCCCTGCCAGTCTTCCCCTTCCCCTTCCCCACGTGCAGCCATGGGGCTCGCTGGGGCAGCAACTGTGGCTGCTCTGCACCAAAAGGAGCCCAGCAGGAACCCCGAGACCTTCCCAGCTCTGTGCTCCTTGCAGCCAGCCCTGGGTGCAGGCAGCCCTGGGGTGCTCTCTGCCCAGGCAGGGGTTGTTGAGTCGCAGCCACAGCAGACGTGGTGTTGGGCGGCATCGTCGCAGAGCCACGCTGCTCCAGCACCCAGGTAAGGGATGAACCCTCCACCCTCTCTTTATCTCTTCAAACAGACTGTTAGGTGGGACTTTTTTTAGAAAAAAGTTATTCCCTGTGAGAGTTGTGGAGCACTGGAACAGGTTGCCCAGGGAGGTGGTGGATGCCCCGTCCCTGGCGACGTTCAAGGCCAGGTTGGATGAGGCCCTGAGCAACCTGATCTAGTTGGGGGTGTCCCTGCTTCTTGCAGGGGGGGTGGACTGGATGACCCCTGGGAGTCCCTTCCAACCCTAATCATTCTATGATTCTATGACTGGCTGCAAATAAATCATGCTCCTGACCAGAGTCTCTGAATCATCATTATTTAACTGCCTGGAGAGAAGGAGCTAAGAGACACCCCATCTTTATGGGATCTTATGCTCAGAGCCCTGTTCCTCCACACCACCCCAACACCCACACTCCTGGGGAGACCCAGCACCCACTCCCCACCCTGCTTCTGGCCCTGCCTTGCCAGAGCACTGGTTTCATCCCCACCCCCTGCCACGCTGATCCCCACTCACACAGCGTCTCATGGTCGCCTTCAGGCTCAGCAGCAGGTTGTTCAGGTCCCCCACGCTCTGCCGGTGGTGAGTGCTGGTCCCCATGGCGCTGGGCAGGACGTCCTCCATGTAGAACCTCATCATCTCCAGCACTGACTGGCAGCCGAAGCTCCCCTGGGGACAGAGCGGGTGACCACGTTGAGGCTGGCCACCAGCACCAGCACATGTGGGTGGTGGGGAGAACCCTGCTTCATTGGGTGTGTGTGCAGGCACACAGGGCCTCTCTGCTTGGCTGGTGACAGTAGGAAATGCCTCGGTTTCCTTTCTTAGCCAGCACTGCCCGAAGGATTGAGGAGGAGGAGGAGGAAGAGGGAGTCACGTGGGAGTTGTAATTCTTACCTTAAACTCATCCAGCAGTTCGGAGCTGAGTAACTGGATGTTGAGCTCGTCATCTTTTGATTGCTGTGAAGGATGCAATGGAAACAGGAGCTTTATTAGGCAGGCAGCCAACACCATTTTTCACTCACCCAACACTTTGTTTGCATTTGTGGTCTTGCAGGAGCAAAGGCAAAGAGCACCCAGCACCTTTATGTGCCCAGCACAGTCACACCAGACAGGGGAGTCACCGATTCTTCGGTCTGTAATCTCGCAGTGCAACTACCATCAGGTCGTGACAGCAAGATAATGAAATCACAAGCTTCAGTACCATCGATTTCATTACCATGAAACTCCTCCCACCACTGCACTGGCTGCAGAGCGTGTTTAAGAGTGCTGATGCAAACAGCATCGCTCTTCAGGTAGGTGTCAAAGCCGCTGCAGCTCCTGGAGTGAGGGGTCCACCCCAGCCTGTCCACCTGCAGGGCTCACCAGGGCTAGGGGGCTTGATCCCCCTGATCTCTGGATGTCTCCAGGCAGGAGGGATCTTCAACTGGTGCTTTGCCTCGTGATGTCCCTGGCACCATCAGTTTGAAGACCAGGGAGCTGTGGGGAGTGGGCTGGTACCACCCAAAGCATCACCTTGTCATGGTAACAGGTACTTCAAAACCTTCCTGGGAGATTATAAACCTTCCTTCCCAACACTTTTGGGGAGATTTGCAGCAAGCTTTATATCTACTGTGTTCACTTGGTACCAAATTCAAGCCCTGATGTTAAGCCTGAGATTTAATCTGGAGAATTCTTTTATTTCTTTGCTAAAACTCCCTGATGTTAACTGAAACAGCAATGCAGATGTGACCAACCACCTCCAGCAGTACCAATGCAGTGACAAAGGCTCCAAGTAGATCTTGTGCTGCTTTCTCAGCAACCCCAAGTCTCCCAATAGCTGTGATGCAAAGTGGTGACCTTTTTCCAGGCACCAGAGTGAGTGCTGGTTACTGTAGTGTTTCTCCAGCCAGAAAATAGCACATTCAAGATTCTGTGGTTCTTTCAATGAAAAGTCCTGTTGCAAAGAGGTTTCCCTGTCCATCTATCACTGACTTCAGTGAGGATGGACCTCGTTGCCATGTAGAAAGGACTATTTCCTTGCAATTAATTCAGTGATTAATTTGATCTGTGGTATTTAGAGAAAAGTCTGGCTGGTATTGTGCATGACAATTCATTATGAAATCTCTTGAGTTCATTACAACTCAGACTAGGAAGAAAACCCTTTCACATTGTCTCTCGGTGAGCAATGAAACTGAACTTCGTTTCCTCACCCCCACCAGCCTGTAGCACAACACAGAAGCAAATCATTCGTGCTGGAGGAAGCTGTCTTACCCCCTCATCCAAATCACTGAACTTTGCAAGAAAAGCAAAACAAGAAGGAGAAGAGGCTGGTGGGCTTATACTTACAAAATAATCCTTGATTTCCTCAAACTTGATCCTCAGCTCTCTGAGCTTTGCAGGCAGGAGCTCTGAGAAGTGGAGGCAGCTGGGCTCAGTGGGTGAGCACCTGGCAGGCAGGGTGCAGGCAGCCAGGAGCAGGCAGACCAGGGCTGGGCAGGTTTGCATGATGCAAAAATCAGCTGCTTTCCCCTTGGTCCAGCTCTCGAATGAATTTCACAGGGAGGGTAAGATGCTGATCTGTAGCCTTCACCTTGATGGAGCCCCTAATTTATACTCTCAAAACATCACTCAATTTCCTCTCCCCATTTCCTGGCGAGCAATATTGGGGTTTTAAGTCATTCATTAAAACCAAATGTCACTTGGGTTTCCCGTCAACTTGGGTTTCCTGTTCTCTTGACCCCCCTCCTCTCCTCACACCCCATCAAATCTTTTGTGCTTAGACATTGCATTTTTTTTTTTTCATTGCTTGCTTCTTGTAAATTTAAATGTGGCTAAAGAGGAAAGCTTCAGATACAAGGCAAAGAAGAAAAAGGTGCTGTGTGAGGTTCCTTTTGCATTCTCACAGTTGCTTTTTTTTATTTTTAGATGAATGCCGTATTGTAAGGGGAAAATACTGTTTCTATTTTTCAACCTCCTTATCAAACCTGCCCTAAGGGTGCCTAGCACCATGCATAGTGCATCAGTGTTGCTTTTAATGAGCCTGCATGGGACACTGTCACCTCCTTTGGCATACTAATGCTGTGCTGCAAATACACGTAACACCCTTGAATCTTAATTAAAATATTTTAATTTTTGCAGTTATCACACCTATCTCTGCTGAAGTCCATGAGAATTTTCGTTGCCTTCAATGAGCTCAAAGCTTCAGCTCCCAAACTTCTGCTGGTGTCATGCCTGACTCCTAACTGGGTTAGCTCTGTGATGTGCCGGGATGTGGTGGAGGAGCCTGGCCAGATGGGATGTGTTGCTGCTCTGGTTCCTCAGGGCTTGGGCAAGGCTGCATCCCCCCACGGCTGGCACAGGGGTTGTGCCACTATTTTAACATTGCTGTAGAGAAGCAGGTGACAAATATTCATGTTCCTGGCTTTTTAATTCTGTCTCACTTCCTAGAAATGGGCACAAGTCTCATCCAAGCAACTCTTCCTCTGGATGTACTGTTTTAACTGAGTTATTGTCCCAGCCCTGATAAAATAACCACTTTGGTGCTGAAGATAATTCAGATGTCAAATCCCTTTGACGTCTCTCTTGTTTTCCACTTTCCTTTCTTGCATTTTGTCTTTATATATATATAGGGTGCACCCCCCACACCCCTCCACCCTGCTCCACCCCCACCGCTTCCTCATGATAAAGACTTCACTGACAAATGTGGGAATAAGTTATCCAAGAAAGAGAAAGTGCAAATGAACTTGGCCCTTGGGAAATGAAAGGATTTGCTCTGAAAGCTCCCATGAGACTTGGAAATTGCGTGTTCTTCCCAGGCCACCTCCAGCAGGCTTTGTCTTGCTTCAGACAAATCACCTACAATTTCCTTCACTGCACCAAAATTCTTCTAAGTGGAATTTGCAAATCTCCATGAAGGGACTAGTTAGGGAGAAAAAAAAAGGCAGCTGGAAAAGTGCAAAATATTGGTTTTTACTGTATTTTTAAATATTTAAATATTATTTTAGGAGCACAAGAGAGGAATGTTTGATGTACGTCTGTGTGAGTAAGAGTAGAGGGGATTAACATTAGTAATCGAAGGGTTTGAGGTACAGACTGTGGGATTTTGTGTTTGGATTTGTTTTCTTTTTATTGTTGCTGTTGCCTCTTCCAAGGAGAGGAGGAAGCCTGCTCCTGGTGAATCACTGCAGCCACACTAGTCCATCTGAATCACACGGTTTTCTCCCCCTGCTCTAACATAGCCCTGTGGTTTCTCCCCTTGACCACCAGCACAAGCTCTGAGAAAGGAGAAGAACCAGTGGATGGCTCAGAGAAAACCCAGTTGTTTTAAGCTCAATCCATCTCCATGGGTAGGATCCCAACTTTCTCTGCTTTCCCCCTTGACTCCCAACCCGAGAGAGTTTTTTTGCTCGTTTTGGTTTAACTGAAATCTGCCACAGGTCAGTAAAACATCACTGCAAAGACCTGGATGGCTGCTTAAGATTCATCAGGGCGTGGAAATGGATGTGGTAAGGGCAGGAGGTGTGATGGTCAGTAGGCAGCCTGGTCCGGGAGCAAAGCCTGGAGCTAAACCCACTCCCTCTGGTGCAGGATGCACCCAGGCACTTCACTCCATCTGAGGAGCAGGAGGGGTCACTCTCAGGCTCAGCTTCAGTTCCAGGCTGTAACATTTTTGTGGGAAGCAAAGCAAAGGGTCTTTGGGCACCTGGGACCCTCGTGTGCCCCCGGCAGCCCGGCGCCGCAGCGGGGAGCCCTCCTTCCTTCCTGCCCAGGAGCTGAGCCCTCATTTCCGAACTTCTCTTATTCTGAGCAACCATGGCTCTCCATGAAGTCATTTCATCTCACCCAGAGAGTGCAGCTCGGTTCTCAGTCTTGTGCAATTCCCTCCTCCCTGTTTTGGAACCCGATTTGAATTTTTCTTTTATTTATTTAATTTTTTTTTTAATAATTTCTTTTCGTAACGACGAGCGTAAGCCAGATGTGTCCATTCCACAAAGGAAACTCTGGCCTGCCCACAGATGATACTCTCCTGTGTTTACCTGTATTTCCTTTGCCGTGTCAGAGATCTTGACAGTGCACTTTCGCTCTGACTCACTCCTGCTTACTGCTGTGGAAACGCGTTGACTCTGCAGTACTACGGAGCGGTTGCATGAATGAATAAAGCACCTTTTCCTAAAGAGTGTCCGGGGGACGTGGGTGTATTTCTAAACCTTTAGGAAACAGCTTTCATCTTTGCCAAGAAGATCATTTCAGGAAGGAAAGAGGGTTACTCAAAAGCCATTCAGACGCTTTTACCCCACCTCCCGCAAGCTTCGAAGAGCTGCACGTTCACGAGAAACCCTCAGCAGGACAACAGAACTGCCTTGCTGCACTAAAACACAGGCATTTAGGCAGTTGCTTCTCCTAGAAGAAATGCTTCTCTCCAGGAGAAACAGTGGTTTCTCCTGGATGTGGTCCTGGGCTCCTGACCCTGCACAGGCAGGGCTGGGGCTCGGCTGGCTCCGGTGGTCCCATCCACTGGAGCAGGGGGGCACCTCAGGCTCCTTGCTAAAGGGGCTGCCTGTCTGTGTGGCTTTTCTTAAGCTTCTTTGTGGGTGAGATTTCCCCATGTTTTGCCTTCCTGGTCTCTGTCATCGCTTTTGGACAAAGGAATGCTGTGTGTTTTACACAGTATCTGTGCTAGATATTGCTTCGAGGATCCCCGTGGATCCAGGCTGACATAGTGATGTGTTTCCTCCATTCCCTTTCAAAAATTCCCCATTTCTCGCCCCTTCAGGTTCAGATCTGCTCTCAAGGATGCTCTGGGGAAGCAGAGACTCAGTGGCTTTGATGTGTTTCCTCCATTCCCTTTCAAAAATTCCCCATTTCTCGCCCCTTCAGGTTCAGATCTGCTCTCAAGGATGCTCTGGGGAAGCAGAGACTCAGTGGCTTTGAATTCACCCTGTCTGCAGTGCCCGTTTGCAGCAATGCTGTTTGCTCTCTCAGCAGCCCCATCACTGGTGATTAATGGTTCCTCAGGGGTGAAGCACAAGCCAGACTGGTTGGGTTTTGGGTTTTGTTTTTTTTTCTTTCAAGATTTATGGGGGTTTTTTTGCTGGCAAGACATGACGTTGGGTCATGACACTGCTGGAATCCTGCTTTCCAGCACCCTTGTCATATTTTGCAACTTGACTCATGTCAACCTCAACAGGTAAATCCCAAATTACTCTTTGGAAATTTAACCAGTGTCACTGCCTTGTAACATCTAAGTGTCCCAAAATAGGTTTACTAATCACAGACAAAAGGCTCTTATAACGTTCATGTGACTTGTAATATGACGTAGGAGAGCCTTACATAAGAATTTCTGAGCAGGTCCAGACTTTCTATTTGATCTAAATCAAGCTGGAATCAAAACCTAAAAGCATTGAGCTATAGACATTTGTTCCCTTCTGTAGGTTTCAGTAGAGTTTCAGTGATTAGCTTAACTGGGAAATAGTTGCACTTTTTTAACTGAGTATGCAAAACTCACAATGTCTGGAGGTCTGCACAGCCTGTAAAAGATCATCTCCACTTCATGTCCTGCCCTGGGATTTTGGGCTGCTCCATCAGCCCACAAGAGCAAGTCGAGGTCTTTTCTCCAGTTTGCACGTATGTGACCATATTACAGCACTTTGCAGGGGGTGCACAGAGTCGTGGGCAAAGTTGGTGCTGGGGCAATACCCTTTTCTAGCTGGGTTCTTCTGTGGAGCCCATTGACGCAGCGTTGGGGCACCTTAGCAGCAAATCACAGAACCACAGAACTGTTGGGGTTGGAAGGGACCTCCAGAGACCATTGATCCAACCCTCTGCCAGAGCAGGGTCCCTAGAGCAGCTCACACAGGTCAGAGTCCAGACAGGTCTGGAACATCTCCAGAGAAGGAGACTCCACAAACCCCCTGGGCAGCCTGTCCCAGGGCTCCGTCACCCTCACCATGAAGTTCTTTCTCACATTGGTGCAGAACCTCCTGTGGTCCAACTTGTGGCCATTGCCCCTTGTCCTGTCCCCACAGGCCACTGAAAAGAGGTTGGGGCCATCTCCCTTTGTCTGCCACACTTCAGATATTGATAAACATGGATGAGATTCCCCTCTCAGTCTTTTCTTCTCCAGGCTGAACAGCCCCAGCTCACTCAGCCTTTCCCCACAGGGAAAATGCTCCAGGCCCTTCACCATGATGCTGCCCTTGTGCATGTGGAGCTGTTTTTTACTCCACAGGGGAGCAGTTATAACCCTTCTTCTCTTTTCTCCTGAAATAAGCTGTTGGTGGGGGTTTTCTGATGCTCACAGCACTGTCCTCTTTCTGTCCATACAGAGAGCGATGGGATCTCGGCACTGGGACAGGGCAGTGTGTGTTCCAACCAAGCAGGGAGGATAAACAAAGCTTTTTCAGAGGAGCAATATATGTTTGCAGGTAAGCCAAGAAGGTAAAGCTATGTAAGACTGGTCTAATACATGGTCCATCTTGGCCCACCCAGATATTTCTTGCACTGCTTTTTTTTTTCTTTCTTGAGGATCCTACAGAAGCAATTTTGAGCAACTCCTGCCTTGAACGTGTCATTTCACAAGTGCTACTTGTGATGAATTTCTTTTTTTTTTTTTTTTTCTAGTTTTGGTATTACTGGGGGATGTGGATCTTCTGGAGAGTATTGGTTTTGTCATGATTTAGCATCAACAGTCTGGCTGATCATACAAACACAAACTATTTATAGGTATAAATGGTCATAAGACAGAAACTAGTTATCATGGTTTGAGAAATCAGATAATGCAAACCAGCTGCTCAGAGGTGTAATGCAACTTTCAGGGTGAATTATTGGAAGAAACCTCACTCATCTTCAACATCAGCATCAAGCCCTCGACCCGAAGCCAAGCACGAGGTTGGGTCACTCCCACAGTGGAGTTTTGGGGTGGGTTTTTTTTTTTTTTTGCACAGTGCAGAGCAGCTCACGTTGTACATTAGGAAATCCTGGGCTTTTTTTTATTCCCCAACACCCCCCTTCCCCCCAACACGTAGACAAACTTGTGCCAGGGTCAATGATGCCGCACGTGACGACGGGTCATTCCCCGATGCCGAGAGAGATGCTGCAGCACCCTCGGTGTTGCCAGGGGATTTCCCATGAGCCCCCAGCATGGCTTTCTGCTCCGAAATCATTAGTGTGCTAATGTCCCTGGGCCTCTCCTGTGAGTCTGTCTGCACAGGCTCTGAGCCATGTGTTGGTTGACCAGAGAAGAAATAGTGATGGGTCAGTCACAGCTGTATTCAAATATGACATTTCGGAGGCTCCTCCGAGAGGCCGGGGCAAAGGGAACGAGGTTCATGATGTAGATTCCCAGATTAACCAACCCAGAGGCTACTGACACCGCTGCCTCTTTGGAGAAAAATGAAAAAAAATAATCAAATAGAACTGCTGGAAGATTTTTTTTTGTCCTTCAAATGAGTTTGTTAGACACAGGGTGTGTGTCTGGCTGTGCTACAGGCAGTGGAGGAAGAATAATCTTTGTTTGATGCCCCCTATGTCAGGAAGATTTTTGATTTTAGTGATCCATCAGATGTGCTTTTCAGAGGTTTCAGTGGATTTTAAATAGTTTGTTTCTAACTCTCTAAATTTGTGTGCTTCCTTTTTTTTCTTGTTTCCTTTTTTCCCCTTTCCCCCCTTTTTCCTCCTTTTTTCCCTTTCCCCAACCTTTTTTCCTTTTCCCACCTTTTTCCCCCTTTTCCCCTTTCCCTTTTTTCTTTCTTCTCCTTTTTCACCTTTTCCCCCCTTTTCACCTTCCCCCACTCTTTTTTTCCTTTTATTTTCCCTTTTTCCCCCTATTTTTTTCTTTTTGATAAAGCAGGTGACACAACCTGTCTGTTTCTTCTGCAAGTCATCTTCATTAGAGAGACTCAGATGAAAAAGTGAACTTGACTTATGAAAGTAGAAAAGCTCCACAACTGAAAAGCTGTTGCTGAAATCACGCTGCTCCCAGGGTACCACCTGCTTTCCCTGCAGGAGCTGGGGGTCTGCTCTGCTTTTGCTCAGCACTGGCCTTGCTTAAGCTTCTTAAGCCGTTTTCCAGGGATTTATCATTTAATGGAAGTCTGAGGAAGGTGTAGTTCATAGCACTTAGTTCTCCATCCTATCTACTGTGAGGAAAATTAACTTTATCTCTACTGAAACCAGGGCATGGGCTCAGGACTTGAAATGCCTTTTTGATAAATGCTTTTCATAAAGGTTTTGGGGGGCTGCAAGTAAGGAGTGGAAGCTGAGTCTGAATGGTGAAAAACCCCTCACACTGAAAATGGTGTTGGGAAAAAAAAAAAGAAGAAGAAGAAAGATCTGAAGGGAATTTCCTCTGCTCTCTCCTGCCTGGCAAGAAAGGAGAGGTTGGTGGGTCATCACCCACTCCTAGGAAAGGCTGGCAGCCTGTTTGCTGAAAATACAGTCAAGATAAGAGCTGCAATCCTTGCAGCACCCCTGATTAATATTTATGGCTAAGTGGGGTTTTTCCTGGTTGTTTTGTGCCATGAGGATGTGTGCTGCAAGTGACCAAAGTCTTCAGCTGAGCCAGAGGACCCTTGGTGAGGTGAGGGATGAGCCCAGCCAGCCTGGCACTCCTCGTGTGTGCTGCAGTCAGGGCAGAGCTGTGCAGGAGAGGGTTGATAACAGGATTAAACCTCTGGGAAAATTAACTTGGCCTCATAACATGATTTATAGCAAATGGTGGCTGGGATAGGGGGTGAGAGGTGGCTCTCCTGGCTCTGGTGGTGCCAGCTTGGGGTGGGATGAACCCTTTGGTGCTTTGGGGATGGGCAGAGTGCAGTATGGACCCTCCGTGTGAGGGTGCAGCCGGCACAGCAGCTCTGGCTCATCCCAGAGGCTGAAACTGTCTCTGTGGGAAACTTGATATTTTGTGGAACCCTGCTGCAGGGTGAGCTTGCAGCAGCAGTGGCTCAGCCTGCATGTCTTCTGGAGAGCACCTTGACCTGAGCAGGGACAGGGCTCTTTGACCCCTCAAGCCATCCTGCAGAGCTCAAAGGAGAAATCACCCTGGTCAGTCCAGGGAAATGGTGGTCCCACCCCTCACGTAGAACTCTCAGGGACAGCTTCCATCTCCTAACCCCTCCTCCAGTGTGCTGATGGTTTTGCTCCCTGGGCCATTTGCTTGGCACACTCATTTTTGTGCCTGAGCTCGGGGCTGCTCCTCACCAAGCTTCGTTCCTTAGCCCACCATCAGCTGGACACGGCCATCAGCTCCGAGCAGGGAGTGATGCTCCTCTGCCAGCCTGGATTAAAGACTTCTGCAAAGAGGAGGTGGGAAAACATCACAGGAGACTTTCCAAGGTGGGCTTGTCCTTGCCCTTGTCCCAGGGGATTTGGAGCTGGCTTGTTTCTGCAGGACACGTATCATCACATAAGGTAGGAAGCAAGGAAGCCAAGGGGCTGTGACTTGTTGACAACGGCTCTTTTTGCTGTCCTTACCCTCCCTTGTCTCTTAGCTCTCCAGTGGGGCTGGAACAGGGGTTGTTCCCAGCCCTGTGTGCTGGTTCACGTGCATCCAGCACCAACGAAACCAGTTTTGGCCCCTCACGGTTGTGAAATTGAGACTGATTCAAGTCCCAAGTTAGCACACACCGAAGGCAATATTAACCCAGCCAAAACCGAAACCTGTGTGTAAGAGTGGGTTCTATACAGAATCCACAGCTAATTTACTGAAACAAGTTTCAGTTTTGGTGAAAGCTAAATCTATGAGAGCTCTGGCTATCAGAGTGATTCATTTGTTCCCCAGATAGTTAAAAAATTGAGCTGATAGCAGTGAGTACTCAGTTTCTCCTCTATTAGGCATCATTTATTGCCTGCACCATCAGCACATTTTACCCTCCTGGGCAAACCCAGGCGCTGTGCAGGACAGCCAGCTTGATCACTTCCTCAAATCCCAGGCCAAGCTCAGTTTTCTTAAAAAAAAAATTTAAAAAATGCCCTGTGTGACTTTTGCTCCCACATCACGTTTTAGTTCTTCCAAAAATAAGGACAGGAGGAACGTAAGAGCTGGGTGATGATTCATTTCAGCAAACCATGGTCTGGCATCTGGCACCATTGTCAGTCTTGGTGGCTGTTCCCCTTCTCTCCTGGGCATCCCTGGGGTTATTTGAAAAGCCACACCAGCCAGAGCCCTGTCAGAAGTTTGGGAGGAGGCAGTTTGATATTTTGATGAAGAAACAGCCCTGCTGCCTAGCACAGAATCCCAGAATCCCAGACTGGGCTGGGCTGGAAGGGACCCCAAAGATCATCGAGTTCCAACCCCCTGCCACAGGCAGGGCCACCAACCTCCAGGCCTGGAGCTGGACAAGTTTGCCCAGGGCCCCATCCAACCTGGCCTTGAACACCTCCAGGGTTGGGGCATCCCCCACCTTGCCACTAGCAGTGGCCTTGCCAGCTGTGCCACGTGTGCCTTAAATCTTTCAGTCTGCAATTACTTACCTGGGATTGGAAATAATTCCCCCCAGGAGCTTGGAAGATGTGTTATCATTCTTGAATATGCAATTGCTTTTCTTTTTAAATCTCTATGTGCTGCAGACAGCACCCAGTAACTGATGCCACTTTGTGTGGATAGTTCATTTGAATTTCTGAAGTCAAGACCTTCAGCTTTGGTTTTCTAATGTTAACAAGCCTGTCAGGGGGGAAACAGCAGCCCAGAATTGTCTGCCCAAGGTGGATGGTCCATGGGAGCATCCATGGGTTTCAGCTGGGCATCCCCAGCCTCTATGGAATGAGCAATTTTCTTCAATTCTGGCTAATTTTATCTTGGTCTCCTCTTTGGTTCCGTCTTTTGTGTCTCTCTTCTATTGCCCCTTTCCAAGATGTGAACTCGCTCTGTCAACAGCATAACCCCAACTCCACACAAGCATCACCCAGGACTGCAAGAACAAGGGGAGCATCATGATGCCTGGTCATACAAACTGTGGTTGTGGCACTAATGGCAAGAGAGAAAAAAAGGTTTAAAATTAGAAACAAACATAATAAACAAACCTAAATGTGTAGGAAATGTGTGCCTGGGGGCTTCTTGTGGGTTTTGAAAGTGGAAGTTTGATTTTACTTACATCACTTCTCATCTTCACTGATCACAGCTCTCTCCTTTAGAAAGACCTTTCAAGAAAGTTTCGTTTCTCTTGCCTGCACTTCAGCGTTTTCTTTTTCCACGCTTTGGCTTCACCCTTTGCTCAGAGAAGCCCAGTTGCTAATATGGCAGCTCCCCACATCACAAAGGCTTCTGAAACCTTCTGGATACTGAAAAAGCCTCATTCATTGGGCCCATGTTTCATCTGGTTGGCAGATTTTGAGTCTTTCAGATACATATGCATGGCTGGAGAGCGGTGCAAATCTCAGCATGGATGTTCTGGCTTCACTGTTCAACATCTTCACAGATGATCTGGATGAGGGGATTGAATGCACCCTCAGGGAGTTTGCAAATGACACCAAATTGGGTGGAAGTGTGGATCTGCTGGAGGGTAGGAAGGCCCTGGAGAGGGATCTGGACAGGCTGGATGGTTGGGCTGGGGCCAACAATATGACATTCAACAAGGCCAAATGCCGGGTCCTGCACTTTGGTCACAACAACCCCAGGCAACGTCACAGGCTTGGGCAGGAGTGGCTGGAGAGCAGCCTGGGGGAAAGGGACCTGGGGGTGTTGGTTGACAGCCACCTAAACATGAGCCAGCAGTGTGCCCAGGTGGCCAAGAGGGCCAATGGCATCCTGGCTTGGATCAGGAACGGTGTGGCCAGCAGGACCAGGGAGGTGATAATCCCCCTGTATTCTGCACTGGTGAGGCCTCACCTTGAGTACTGTGTTCAGTTTNGGTCTGGAGAACAGGCCCTACGAGGAGGCTGAGGGAGCTGGGGGTGTTTAGTTTGGAGAAGAGGAGACTGAGGGGAGACCTTATTGCTCTCTACAACTACCTGAAAGGAGGTTGCAGTGAGGTGGGGGTTGGTCTCTTCTCCCCAGTAACAGGTGACAGAACTCGAGGAAATGGCCTCAAGCTGCACCAGGGAAAATTTAGGTTGGATCTTAGGAAGAACTTCTGTCCTGATAGAGTCCTCAAGCATTGGGACAGGCTGCCCAGGGAGGGGGTTGAGTCCCCATCCCTGGAGGGGTTTAACAGACGGGGAGATGCGGTGCTTGAGGACATGGTCTAAGGGTAGACTTGGTGGCGGTAGGTTAATGGTTGGACTGGATGATCTTAGGGGTCATTTCCAGCCTTAAAAATTCTGTGATTCTATGATTCACGTCATTCCCTCGTGTGTGCTTCCCTTCACATTCACTGGCAAGACAGGGCTTCTCAGGCCACTTTACCTCAACTGTTATTTTCTGAATAGCCAATTTCTTTAGCATGGTGGGGGGAAAAATAGAGAAAAAGAAGTAACTAGACCATTGAAATTCCCTCTCTGACTGGGAAATCTCGCTGAAATGATCACAAGAGAGAGAAAAGTACTCAAGGAAGGGGGCTGCTAACCCTTGGGGATAACTCCTGAGCTGTTGCAGCTTTAGGGATGAACATTTCTCAGGAGGAATTTGATTTTCCAGACTGTTCCTGGCGTTGGCAGGAGTGTGTCGAGCTCCCCTGAGCTGGTCCCTCCCATCACACCCAGCTCCCAGATATGCCCGACCTGGAGCCCAGCAGCACTTTGGCTGACCCTGTGCCTTTCTGGGTGACAGAGGTGGCTGCTGAAGCCCAGGTGATGACCAGCTGAAGGGAAGTTAGCAGGAACTTCTCTTTAGCTGTATTATTAAACTGTAAAGACCTTTAATATGCATTTCCCTTTGGGGAAGATGCCATTTGTGATAACTGAAATAGGAGTTCACGTTTTATCTAAACAAGGGAAGCAAGTATCTAACCTTCAACGCCCCCCACTCTGGTGACTGCATCAATGGTTTTCTGCAGAACAGATATGTACAAGATCCTCCACCACACTTTTCCCCTTCCACAAAGGTGAATCTTTGGGGCAGGGGAGGTGGGGGGGTGGAAGGAGGGGGAAGGGAAGCGCTCTCTTATTGTTTTTTTTTTTAAGAAAAAAGCCCTTTGGGTAAAATCCTGGCTTGGTGGCAGCACTGCCATTGGTGAGTCACACGGATGAGTGTCACATCTGCTCCGTGAAGGTGGCGGCTGAGGCAGTGTCATTTTCTGTGACGTGCAGACCTGCGCAGCCGGGAGCTGAATGTGACTTGGCTGAGGACATCCAGAGAGGATGGGGTGAGCTCATGGCCACCCACAGCGACAGCAGGGTGCTCCCTGGGGGAGGTGTCACCTATCTGATGGGACATATACCTGGGGACATCCTGGGCTGGGCTGCAGGTAACACAAAAAGGCAAAAACAGCCCTGAGGGACAGCCGTGGGTGATGCCCTAAACCAGGGGGACATAGAGATGGTTTTGGGGTTGGGGATGCTCTCCCAGGCTCTCCCTGAGCCCAGCAGCACTTGGAAAGAAGGTTAGGAGATGTTCATACACCGTGAGATGCTCAGGAAGAAATCCTGGGAAACAGCCTGAATTTTGGATGGATTTGGACATCTGTGCTTGGCTAAATAAAACCCGTGTTTCATTAAGCTGAGCCTGTCGCTCCCTCAAAGGCAGACTCAGTGTTTGATTTTCAGAATTATTCAAGTGGTTATGGTTAGAAACGTGACTGAGAAGAGGGCACACAATGTACCACACCTATCAGCCAATAACTCCCTGCAGTTTTTTTCTGAGTCATTTGATGAGTTTACTGAGAAAAACAATTTTTTTTTTCTCTTTTTACTTTTGTCAGCAGCACTGCAGAGCTGGGGCTGAGCGAACGGCAGGGCTGGCAAGCCTGCAAGGTAACCAGCCCCTGGTTTCTGTCGATAATGAACTGTGCTAATTAAGAGTGAGAAGAGCAGCCAGATTTTCGGAAGCTGGGAGAAGTCGCTGGCAGCTGCAGAGCACGTTTCCATCGCGAAGAGCAAAGTGCGTCGGTGCAGAAGCTAATGGAAAGAGTGACGACGGGGCTGCTGACACCCATCTGGGTGCCTCTGTGAATCCCTGGGGTTCAAGAGGACTGTGCCAGGTTAGCATTTGTTCAAATGAGATTTGAAATGAGCTCGAGGTTGGAAGGCCAGGTGACTGCTTGGCAATTAAACCTTTGGGTTTTGAGGCGCTGAGAACTACTCAGAGCTGCAGCTGAGCATCACTGCTACAGGCAATCTTGCCCTTAGCTCCCAGCTGAGATTAGGGTAGGGCTGCCCAACAATTTACAGCACTTGCAAGTATGTAAGAAATTACTTTAATGAGTAAAACCCAAGTGAAAACACTTTCCTCTGCTCATATAAACAGAATTACGTTCTTTTGACAGGGGTTTCTATGCACTACAGCATTACCAGGAGAGATGTAAAATTATAAGCATTTATCTTCCAGGTGGCCTAGTTGGGTTTTGTGGATCTTCTCCTGAGGGATATCAGGAAAAGTTCCTGAGGTCCAATACCATTGCTGGGCTTTGTTATTAAGTCTCAATTTTTCTTTTATTAGAACTATTGGAGGCATTTCTGTCATTCACATCGTCTGGTTCTGGGGATCTATGAACAAACCATTATCAGCACCATATCTGTCATGCTGGTGTACCTAAAGCTGCTGTGAAATGTGAGTAATGACAAAGAATGGCAAATCAAGAATGGCCTGTAAAGCATTATCAGATCTCCTTACATCATGAAACCACATTGAAATGCACTATTGAAACTGGTACCTTATCACTCTGAAACACTTTACTGGAAATCGAATGTTAAATTGTGCCTGTGGTCAGTTCTTGACAGTGTGGCTCCTGCGGATCAGAACTGCTTGATTGGGGTTTTTAAGGATTTTTTAATTTATTTTTTGAAAAAGTTTTTGATAAAACAAAAGCATTTGGATATTTAGGAGGTTAAATGTGGAGCTGGGTCAGCAGTGGATGGCGCTGAGCAGGTTGGAGGTAGCTCACAGTAAGGGGTGTGTGCAGGGCATGGCTCTCCAGTGCTGGAGCAGGGCCGGGAAGCTGCTGCTCAGTTTCCCTGATGCAACCATCAGTGAGTGTCTCATCTCTCTTGCTCCCAGGCTATCCAGGAACGTCTGCTTCTTTAGTCATTTCAACAAGCCATTTGTCTGCAGCAGCCTGGTGCTTTCTGTTAGCGAGATGTTTCCGTTACCATAGCAGTGATGCCAGCCCCGCGGTGATGCGAGCGCAGCTGTCTGTGTGGCAGGGTGAGGCTGAACATCAGGCCTGGCAGTGGCTGGAGTCTGTACAAATGACAAAAAAAAGCTTGTACAAAACGTTTGCACAAAAGCCAATGATATGTGGGGCTTCGGGTTTAATTCCCTGTTACGGTGGCGGCTGGCTAACAACCCACTATTCGCTGCCTTAGCTTGTTTGGGTCACAACTCTTTTATGGCGTGCCCTGGCACCACGTGCCTACCACAAAATCCCAAGGGAGGAACCCTGGGAGTTGCCTGGAAGGTTCTGCAGGGAAAGGACCACGTCCCCACACCCAGTGCTCTCCCCAGCGCGGCCGCACGCGAAAGGCGTAATTATTCCGAGAGCGCCCGGGGGAATCGCTTCCCACTTTGCCATCTGAGCTCATCTGCGTCGTCACGCTGCTGTCTCTCAGAAATCCCAATTTCTCCTTTTCCCTCTTCCTTCCCAGAGTGTGTGAGAAACCCTGTGCTGCTTTATTGAGAGAGTTTCGTGTTGCTGTGGTTCACAGGCAGACAAGAGCCATCCTTAGTCTGGCTGCCTGGGCCAAGCCAAGCCTGGCTGATCTGCTCCCACCAGGACTCAGTCCAACGCACGCCGAGATCCCTGCTGATGCCATCCCACCTGCACCTAAAAGTGAAGGGGTTTGGACCTCCCCCACTTGAGGGTAATCAATAGCCATCATTGCACATGGAGCTTCTTTTCTGTTTCTTTTCATGTGTCTAGTTTGTCTCTCTCTGAGAGGGTTATTCTCCTCCTTGCCCATGCAGGGATATGCTGCTGCCTTGCCGATGGCTGGTGACGGGATGGGGAGGACAAGGGACACCCACCCAGAACCCTGTGGAGGTCTGTGATGCAGCAAGGTCCTGGACATTGACAATATGACATCTCACTCCTCTTCCTCTATCACCCTGGCATCATTCCTCGACCAGCCCGGATGGCAACTAACCCATGACTGTTTCATGCCTGCTGGCATTTGACTGACCTGTCTTGAGCGTCAGTTCAGTTACCAAAAGGAAAAAAAAAAAAAGAAAAGAAATCCCTTCTTCTCATCTACAATTTACATAATTAAGTAAGAACTCATTGCCTCTTCCCCTGTTTCCTCACCGAGGCTGGGTGTGCACTGGGTTGCCTGGGAACGCTGCTGGTGCCGCTTCCTCTCTGCTCCAAGCAAAATTTTCGCTGCAATTACAGGCAGCAGCTGGGAATTGCAGGGGGAAGACAGAGACTATCAGCCATGGGCTGTTGGGGATCCCTCCAACACCTCAGCAAGTGCAACATGCTGCAGGTTTGAACCTGTCCTTTGGCTGTTTTCCAGTGTGAAGACACGGGGACGAGGGAGGCACGTTTGGTGCTTTTGGGGTAGTTTCAGCAATACTCTGTGCAACCCTATGACTAGCCTGGGCATAAGATCTACTTGCCTGGTCTTTCCCTGATGATGGATATACACTCAAGATTGAGGCTGGTTATCAATAAATTATTCACCCAGCAACACTTCATAGAGCAGCCTGGGCACACCTGATAGACCTGTGTTGCAACAGGCACACACTGAGACTGCTGCTCCCACCCAGAGCATCATGGCTGCTCCGGAGGTCAGCTGTGTGATTAGAGGGTGTCTTTGCCATCTTCATGCCCTCTAAGTCCATCTGACCTTCCCCACTGGGTGCAGGTACTGCAAGAAGTAGTTTTAACTGCTCATTTTAATTTGTAGCCTGGACTTATCTGTCTCCAGAATAGTTACAGACACAACCAAACCAGCCTCGGAGCCAAAAGCTTGGTGGTGCAGCCTGGGTTTTGCACCAGCACTGCCATGTCCACATAATGACAAACCCTGGTTCCCTGGGGACATCCTGGATCTGAAACACTGGTGCAAGAACGTGCCTGGTTTGCTCAAGGACCTTGGCTCCTTCAGTTTTCTCCTCAGCTAATGTTTGCAGCAGGGTGGTCATGGACTTTGCAGTCAAAGACTTTGCTTATGGAAAAACCGTGTGTCTGGTGGACTGTTAGAGGTGATGGAGATGAGATTTCTGTCCTGCAGCGTGACAGCTTTGAAGTGCCAACAGTGATTCCACTTAGTCAGCTGCACTCCTGAAGACCAATTTCTGGTGCCATGGTGGGAGCTGTGTCACCCCAAAGCCCTGCCCTGGGACCCCCCTCCCCGATCCAGGGAAGTCCAGCTGAAGAGAAGCACCCACCCACCTGGGGAGCAAGCCTGAGAAGCGGAGTCCCCCGCACCCAGCAGGTGATGGCCCCATGTGCCAGGACAGTGATGGAGAAAGGTCTTGCCAACTTTCTGAGTCACACTGTTTGAGTAGCACACTATGTCCTATTGCCAGAAACCCTCCTACCTTGCAGGGTTTGGACCACTGGCATCCCGGATGCTCCTCCGCTTCCCGAACCCCAACTCTTCTGTGGGATCCAGGAACGGCCCCTCTCCAGGGTGGGGGAGGTGTCTTGGCAGCGCAGCTCTGTGCCAGGGGGAGCCCCTTAGCATTTTGGAGATGTCACCCCCATGATGGTCCCTCCTTTTGGTCCATCCTTCTTCCCGAATGAAAAATGATATGGCGATGCCAGGATTTCCCGCCTCCGTAGGTTAGGGAAACACGTGTGGGTGAGAGAGTTGGTCCCTCACTAGCTCATTAATTCAGTAAATTACAAAGGGAAATACTTGCTGGGAAAAGCAAGAAAAATCCCAAAAGTTAATCCAAGAGTTATTTCCTCCCGATACCTGGATAAAAACGCTTTCTTCAGAGCCCTTCAGGTCAGATGTCAGCAAGACAAGTGGATCCACATCAAAGGACAAGGTAAAATACTGATTTTTATCCTCTTGCTCTATGTGGTTGTGCATATTTCCTTGTATTCTTATACTGTGTCCCTAAAAGATTTTTTTCATTATTTACCTTAATTTTCAGTGCTAACAGAACTGGCATTTCTGAGGGAAAACATTTTTTTTTTAACCTGATCTTTGTAACCTTGTCCCAGTTACCTTCTGCTGCTTCAGAGTCAGTAGACTTTTAAAAAATTTAATTTACCTGTCTTTATTTTTCTGATAATTTTTTTCAGAAGACCATTGTCTATTTTCATGCAATCTTCTACTGGTATTTTTTCCCTCCATCTTTTGGGATCTTTTGTTAAATATTTGGGCTTATTTTATTTTTTTTCTGTTCCACATTGGGAGTAAAAAAGAAATAGGTAAAAGATACTAGTGTGGGGGTTTTAATACATGTGTACATGTACTGTTAAAATACATATATTTTTATAAGCATCAGAATTGTGTTATTTTATCAAGATACTGAGGAAATACTGTCTTCCTTGGGCAGGTCTCCCAGGCAGCTGGCTGTGTTTGCATCCTGAAGCAGCATGAAGGGGTCCCTCTTGTTCCTCTGCCTCTTCTCCATGTCGTGCTGGTTGAATTTGCTGCCGACAGCTGGGAACAGAATCTTCCACTTTGGACCCTGCAGGATTTCAATGAGTGTGACTGAGATTAGGTCTGGTTTCACCGCAATTAAAGCCAACATTGTAAGTATTGTTCCAGGGGCTGGTGATGCTGGGGAAGCTCTTTGCTCAACTGCTCCTGAAGCCCCTCTGGAGCCAGCACATCCATCACCACCTGTCTTATCCCATGCAGCAAGCCAGAGATCCCATCAGGACCCTGAGCATCTTGTCATACCCACACTCCCTGCACAAGGTTAAGGTAGGTGCCCTTACCACACCCCCAGTTTTTCTCTGAATAACTTTGCCCACCCTGCATCCTAACACCAGTCATGAGGCAGACCAGTGCAGGGTGTCTGGGGAAGCTGTTCAATACCATAACTAAGTTCCTGTGAAACACCGACGCTGGCAGCCAGCGCAGGTCAGGGAGGATGAAATGATGTGGATCACGTATGCGAGAAGAGGTGGGTGTCCCGCTGCCGGTTCCTGCAGCGGGCTTTCACCTTGACTGTCTTTCCAGAAATGGTGGGCAGAGATCTCGTTGTTGTTGTTGTTGTTGTTGTTGTTGTTGTTGTTGTTGTTGTTGTTGTTGTTGTTGTTCCATGTGATGCTGCAGTTAGGGGAGCTCGAGCTGCGGCTCCCTGGCACCTCAGCACCTCGGTCAGTAGAGGTGAAGTGAGTCAGGATTTGGGTGGAAAGATATTAAAGAACCCAAAGACAGGAGAATGTGGTCTTGGGAGGGGAAATATATTAGAAATAAGTGGTGAGCAGCTCTCTGACACTCTGAGGCACCAGTCATGGGCCACCACTTCAGGTCTCATGTTCGAACAACAAAATCGGCTAATTATTTTGGTGACTTAATGAGACTTGCTGAGAACATATGTCCTGGAAAACCAGTTTAAGATAATTTTCTATATACATTTTTATCAATTTACATAAAGTACCACTGAAAAAAATGCTTTATATGAATCAAAAGACCTTGCTGTGCTCAGCTACCATGCTGGGTGTTGATATGGCTTGTTCTGGGCGAGGAGGGGGTGGGCAGAAGGGTTGGAGGTTCCAGCTTTAAAGTAGTTTGGAAGACTTTTTAAAAGCAAAATGTGTCCCTTAAGTCTTCAGATAGATGCTGCATCACCCATCACCTCTTCAATTTCTATGTGGACAAAGTCTTCAAACACTGCAGGACCGAGGACTCGTACGTCAACCGAAAAATCAGCAGCATAGCCAACTCCTTCCTCAGCGTGAAGAGGAAACTGGGGCAGTGTGTAAGTCTTGGGTATTGCTTCAGTTTTGCTTTGTCCACTAGTATTTGGTATACAAATAAACTTAAGTGTATTTGGTATATAAATAAACTTAAGTGTGTTATAAAGTAACAAGTTCATCATTTATGAAAACGATGGCATCAAGAATGCAAAGCAGCTTGATGTGAAGAATGCCTATGTCTGCTGAGAAATGTGTATACTTGCTCAGTCCCACATTAGTTCTCAAGAACAATATTGATCCTGTCACTGTCCTTAGCTGAAATCTGATTTAAGGATCTGCAGCCTTTTCCACCCTTTAACAAGGTCTCAGTCTAATCCCAGGTAATTTCTGGGATAATTAGAAAGAAATCTCTTATCCTCCCAAACTAATGAATTCTATTTTATTTTTCTAGCATGAGCAAAATAAGTGTGTGTGTGGACAGGAATCCACAGAAAAATTTAATCAAATACTTGCCAACTATGAAGGGGTAAGTTGATGGCTAAGTTTAGTAATTAATGCAGATACTCAGGTTCTCTTTACACTGGGTTGTACTCACTATCTCTGCTTACAACTTGTTCCTTTATGTCCCTTCAGCTGAATGTCACCATTGCAGCCATTAAATCCCTGGGTGAGCTGGACATCCTGCTAGACTGGATTGAGAAAGCTCGTTAGAGAGCAGAAGGTATTAATGACCCCCAAAGGCTAACTGGAGCTGCTGGGAGTTGCACACACCAGTGGTGAAGAGGAAAATAATGTACTGTATCAGTGCAGCTTCTCACTGGTTAGAGCTGTGTTCTGTCAGACACTGAGTGTTTTGCTAGCCAGGTACATAGGTGAATGCATCAGCAGAGTCCTGAATTAAGAGCTTAATCCAATTAGCACAGAACTCGCTTAGCTGACTTCTATCAAAAGATGCTCTCCAAGGGAAAATCTATGCAGGTTTCTCTTGCCAGCAGATGGAAGCTGGGATCATTTAATAGGAGTATTGTTTAAATTATAATTTTTTATTTTATATAGAGAATGTGCTGAGTGCCTGCTGGAGCTACCCTGGTGAAATAAATGCCCATAAATCTGTGCTGAGTCTTATGTGAGTGCTGCCACCGATTGCTCTGGCTGAAGTGAGGTGTGTAGGGTGAGAAATGCTTCCAAGATTAGGTCCCAGCAGGTAGGTCAGGCTTAAAAAACTATGTTTCCTTTTGAGATTGTATTTTCTGCCTTATCAGTAAAATAAAGCTTTCTATGCAAGTTATGTGGTTGCTGAACAGAAAAAAAAAAAGGTTCTTGTGTGTATTGTGTAATTTACTGACACTCAGAAGTAAGTTTTGTGGAAATCTGTTGTAGTTTCTGTAAATAAACCCCACTTGAAAATGTGCTGAGTCTGTCTGTCCAAATTCAGAGGAATTACTTGTTCCTTGTTAGTGACATTCTTTTAATTTGCTATGGTGCCTTTCACAACAGATACTGGCACTCAGGTAGTGCCAGGATACCACAGGTGATGCCAGGATCCCAGAGGTGGTGCCTCACTCCTGGCATACCAGAGAGACCAAAGTTTAGACCCAAATGATATTAAGTCACTCCACCTTATCCACAAGATCATCTTTATTATGCACTTTGTACAGCTCTGGGGGTTTTTTTCATCCATTTTTGGCTCTCTTAGTCTCTAGTGATAGCACACACGCTGCTGGTACCCACTGGTTCTGCACACTCGAAATCCCTTTCCCCCTGTGCCTGCTCATGAGGGATCAGTACATTTATCACTGTGACACCTGACAATGGCAGGTGACTGATGCTTTAGTAAATGAACTAAGTCCCCCCAAAACCTCTCTCCATCCAGCCAGGTGGTGTTATGTGCTATGGGGCTCAGGGCTCAGGTAAATGCTGCACAGCCACAAGCTCCTTGGAGAGCAGAGAGATGCTTATGTCCCTGGTAGCACTCCAGTCTTACTATTTCACATGATAACTTCTCACTGCTGCATTCACGAGGCCTAAGGCTTGAGTAAGATTGGTGGGTGTATCTCTGACTTAGTGCATTTTGCTCTAGAAATCAACTGAGCTGAGCAAAGTGTATCAAAACTCAGGCCAGCTGTGGTGGCACAGGCACAACCAGGGCTCTGTGCAGCTCTTATTGCTGTTAGGGTCATGTTGTTGCTCTGGGACTGAGTCCTTCAAGCTTGTACAAGTGTCTTCTCAGCACCTCTGTTCCCATGGGACATGCTGACACCCTCTAGCTCTCCTTTTCCTGCCCAAAGGCACCAGCAGCAGAATGGACCAAGAGCTGGCATGTGCCCAGCTTGGGAGTTTCTAACAATGCTACAGAGGTGGCACAGGAAGGCTGTAGCTGCAGAAGAGGCTCTTTAACAGGGTTTTGCTCTTTCCTCATGTTCTTGAGGAGAACCTACTTACTGCTTGTTTCATCCCCACCACAGGAGGGCTCTGGTCAAGCCCTTCAGCAGCATAGCAGCATCACGGGAGCCCTGTACCAGCCCAGCAGGCACTGTGCCTTTCCTTGGGCACCTGCAGAACGAGTAGCTGGAGAAGACATGGTGGCTCCTTGTCCCTTCCCAAAGGGACCTGGGGGGTGATCTCTGGGCCAGCTCACCAGCGTTTGCCTAGAGAGCATGTGCATCTGCTTCACGCTGAGTGGAAGTTGGTGATTCACTTTTAAAGGAAAGATCTCCTTGATTGCTTACTCTCCTTTCTCAAACATTTCCTTATGCCAAAGGAAAGCAGCTCAGGGCTTTGATTCTCTTAATTTGCTTTCTCATGGGTTTTTATTGCGTGACTTTCATTTGTCCTGCTGCCAGGGCATGACAGGGAACACATCCTTCCATGCTCACAAAAGCCAGTGTTGAAACAACACCATCACCTTTGGAAATGACCATTTAAGAATGACATATTTTTGCACATTCCATGACTTTCTGTTAAAGAAAAAACTTTAGGAAGTGATACAATGAGATACCACAGCTCATCACTGGTGAAAGGAAATCCTTCAGCATGTTCGGTGAAGGAGATGGGGTGAAAACCCTGTGGACCTGCCCACTGGTTGTGGTCTGTTCTGGATCACAACTGGAGTGAGCAGTGTGGGCTTTATTCCACAGCTTTTGCTGTCACCATTGTTACTGTTATTTATCAGGTTGCATTGATTTTGTGTCCCAGTAATGCTGGGCAGGAACAGGAGCCAAGGTTATTTTATTGCTTTCATATCAAACCATCTTCCCACCCACCACGAAGCACTGCAGCAGCCCAGGGGTGTGCCCCTTGGAAATGAGGTTCCAGAGGGAACTGCTAATGCTGGGCAGGAACAGGAGCCAAGGGCAGACAGCTGCCAGGACTGAGGGATGCAGACAGAGCTGGCTGGTGGGATGCTCAGCTCACCCCACCTTTCCTGGCCCCTGCATCTCTCCTGGGAGCTCAGCTCATTCTCACTGCTCCCAGCACGGTGCGGGAGGAGCAGAGCCGAGAAAAGGATGCCGGTGGGCAGGCTGAAGAGGAAGAGGATTTGCAAAGGGAGAGCAAAAGGGGTTTTCTCCTCTCAGAAATTTCCAAACCTTAGCATTCTCCTGCAGCTTTATGATTGCTCACCCCCGGGGACACTTCCCAAGCGCACGCCTTTCCTATTGCACCAGAATAATTCTCTCACTTCCAGCAACTCCAGGCAGGCACAGACCTGCCCTGGCCCCTCCACACCTTTTCCGATATCCAAGCCCCTTCCCACTGCACTGCCAAGGGGATGCAGCCTGGGGTGTGAAGCAGAAGAGCTCCAGGTGGACTCCTGAGGTCTCAGCCTTGTTATCCATAAGGTGACGACGATGGCAATGTGGATGCATGAGCAGCCCTGAGAACACGAACACCCCTGGAGCTGCAGCCGGTGAGCAGAGCCCGTCTCCACACTGGCTGTGGGGAGATCTGTGCTTCAGGAGTAATTTGGGGTTTGTCCTTGATGAAAACCCCTTGTCTGTAGGTAATGTAAACAGCTGCATGGCACTGTCCTGAGCTACCACATCATTGTCATCTTACAGCAGAGCTAAAGTTTGACTGAAACAGAAACGTGCTTGTGGTGTTACCATAACACTTGGCACTGGGTCCAGCCAGGGTGATGCCCACCATTCTCTGGGTTTGATGCCCTGCACATAACCAGCAGGAAATTGAATTTATCTGTGGGTGAATTTGAACCAGGCTCAGGAATTTGAATTTATCTGTGCAGCTTCTGCCCCTTCTCTCCCAAACAGCTCTGTCTATGTCGGACCCCACACAGCCCCTCTCTTTGCCAGGCAGCACCAGCCCATCCCATTCCTGGTGTTTGAGGAATAGTGTTTATCTGCTTGGTCACAGCTTCTTCATCATTGCTGCTTCCTACAATGCTTTATCTGCAGGGTGTTCAGCTTTCTGTGCCCACATCTAACTGACAGACAGCAGCATCGTGCTGCTCTTTGGAAATCCCTGCATCGATAAATTATATAGCTCTGTTTAGTCACCCCACTCTCAAAAATAAGTCCAAGAGACAACATTTAATTACAGTCATCCTCATTTCCTCCTGGATAAACATGAAGTCAGGCAGGGAGAACATCTGAGTGATGTGTGGCTCAGGTTTATTGAGCGAAGGGTGGGTTTTCAGGCTTCCTCCATGGCAGAGGAGCACAGATTGGCCTCAGTTGTTCCCACTCCAAGCCAGAAATGGGAGATTCCTGGTTCAGCTGCTCTGGGGAATTTGGTCCATACTATGGAAATGGATTCAGTGCCAGTGAACACAGGTGGCTATTGCCTAATCAGCTATATAGGCTGCTGATTGGCTGCCATACTAATTAATGTCACGCTGTGATCAATTCCCGCTGTTGATGAAAATGCACATGAGAAACATTGCTCAAAACATTTCCTGTTTATCTCCATTAATTGCAGGTTTCTTCTACTGTTTGCAACACCAGATGTGTGTAATGGTGCAGTAAGAGGAGGGGAAGCTTTTCCCCACCCCCAAAACGCATCCTTACTGCGCCTCTTTGGGAGCGCTGTCCCCACGCCCTCCCACGGACTGAGAGTCCCCCTGGTCTGCTGAAAGCCAGTGGCATTCTTTATTGCTTTTGCATCAAAACCACCTCAGACCACCTCTGGTCTGTGGGCATTGCCCTCTGGATGAGAAAGCTGAGAAGAATCAAAAGAGAGAGTTGTTTTTCTAGAGGGTTTGCCAGCTGCCTTGGAAAGAAAATGAGATTTTTATAAAAACGTTACTTCTGACCTTTGAGAGCCCCCCCTCCCTGTGTCAGGAGGGCACTGGTGGGGCTGGGGCTGGTGGTGGGCTAAGCCACTCGAGCTCCTGCTGCTTCCCAGTCCGACCTGCTCGCCCAGAACTGCGCCTCCAGCCCAGTCACCCAGTTTGACACTGAACAATTCCTCCTAAATCACCACTTGAAGCTGAATTTAAGAAAAAAAAACACCCAAAAACCAACCAAAAAAAAAAGGTCAAGCTATAGCAAATAGTGGTAGCAATAAACAGTGTTGCTTGCTGGTGTCTTGTTCTGATCCTCAAGGTAGAGCTGCCTCTCTGCCCCTCGCCTTCAGATCTGGCCCTCCTAGTTTGGGGGGGACACATCTGGGGCAGCACTGTCCTCTCCGGGGTTGCCCTGTGCGATGCTGCTGGAGGTGAGGAGGAAGGCGGAGTAGGCGATGTCAGCATCCTCCTTGGAGCTCTGGGGAAGGACAGGAGGACACTGTCAGCTGGCTGAGGATGGACAGCAGTGAGTAGTGAGGGAAAGGACAGCATTAACATGGGCTTCTTGGGATGCTACGGGCAGGATGGATGAGGGGGACGGTCTGGCGGGTCAGGCCAGTGCCGATGTGAGACATTGGGACACCACACCAGGGCTGTTCCCCTGTGTTGGCACCCAGTTCCCCTGTCTGGCTTTGACTGGTTTCCTGATAGTTTCCTTTATCACTCCAGTTCAGCTCTCGGCCCTCACACCACCTCTGTAGCACCTTTGCTTAGGGTTG
>VXBZ01010831.1:151912-181621 GCA_013399135.1 Heliornis fulica
AGCCCCTAGGAGGGGTCAGCTCCCCCGGAGAGGCTGGAGAACTGCGGTGGTGCCTCAGGTCAGTGGGTGCTCTCCCACCTTCTCTTACCCTTTTTGCCTTCTTTGTCTCAGCAGCGTTTTCAGGGGGGGCCATGGTGGTGACAAACTCTGTGGGGAGAGATGAAGAAGTGTTGGGGGGGGGGGTCCACTGATGGACAAGATGTTTGGGGGTGTGGGGNCGCCTCCAGCCCAGTCACCCAGTTTGACACTGAACAATTCCTCCTAAATCACCACTTGAAGCTGAATTTAAGAAAAAAAAACACCCAAAAACCAACCAAAAAAAAAAGGTCAAGCTATAGCAAATAGTGGTAGCAATAAACAGTGTTGCTTGCTGGTGTCTTGTTCTGATCCTCAAGGTAGAGCTGCCTCTCTGCCCCTCGCCTTCAGATCTGGCCCTCCTAGTTTGGGGGGGACACATCTGGGGCAGCACTGTCCTCTCCGGGGTTGCCCTGTGCGATGCTGCTGGAGGTGAGGAGGAAGGCGGAGTAGGCGATGTCAGCATCCTCCTTGGAGCTCTGGGGAAGGACAGGAGGACACTGTCAGCTGGCTGAGGATGGACAGCAGTGAGTAGTGAGGGAAAGGACAGCATTAACATGGGCTTCTTGGGATGCTACGGGCAGGATGGATGAGGGGGACGGTCTGGTGGGTCAGGCCAGTGCCGATGTGAGACATTGGGACACCACACCAGGGCTGTTCCCCTGTGTTGGCACCCAGTTCCCCTGTCTGGCTTTGACTGGTTTCCTGATAGTTTCCTTTATCACTCCAGTTCAGCTCTCGGCCCTCACACCACCTCTGTAGCACCTTTGCTTAGGGTTGTTTGCACAGGAGGGATGGCACCTTCTGTTACTGCTGAGAGGAGCTGCTCGACCCTGATCTCACCTAAGGGGAGTGGGGGGCAGGGGTGAGGTGGGGGGCAGAGGCTCACCAAGTCCTCAGGAGCAATCCACCACAGCCCTTGTAATAGCTGAGACCTCCCTGCCCACCTCTGCCCCCCAAAACTCCCTGCATGGGAGCACAGTGCTGGGGGGGTGTGGCAACAACCCAGCCCCAACACTCTTGCTGCTCACTGGGGGTGACACACTGTTTGCAGCAAGGTGACTGCTGTCACCACTTCTGAAATGTGGGGTCAGGAAAGGGTTAATTTCCCCCCTCCCCCAGCTGATCTGCAGCAGGTGCCTGGCTCCAGGGATGAAGGAGAGCACCTGGGTATAAATAAGCCCCTAGGAGGGGTCAGCTCCCCCAGAGAGGCTGGAGAGCTGCGGTGGTGCCTCAGGTCNCCTGGGGATGGGGAGCGAGCCCATCAGCCGGCAACCTACCGTCCGCCCCGATCTGTGTCTCCTGGCTCTCCTTCATGCAGGCGTTGTTGCTCGCCCCGTACTCCTTCACGTTCTCAAAGTCCGACATGCTGATGTTCGTCCTGTAGCTCCCAACGGACACCAGGTCTGTTCAGAGTGAGGAGATAAATGTCCTGTCTCCTGCCACCCTGTTGCACTTGGGGAGGGTACAAGGGGATGTGTGTGCAGGGCATCACCTTTGCTTTAACACCGCTGGAGGCTCTTGGGAGAGCAGAGAAGGTTGGTACTCACCTGATCTCTTCAGCTGACGGTACTTAAAGATGGCAAAAGCTGTTACAAGGACCAGGACCACAGCACAAGTCAGGGTCAGAGGTAAAACAAGTGTGTTGGAGCCGTGGCTTTGGGAGCTGGAATGGAGGGAAAGATGTGTCACTGAGCTGTGAAATGCTTTTTTTTTAATTATTCAAGACCAAATAACGTGCAGTGTCCAGCAGTTTAAATCTGTAGAGGGTGGTAACTCTGAGCATGGTGCAATCCAATTAATGCACTGGATCCCAGCACATCACAGGGAGGGAGTAAAAATATAGGACTGAGATTGTGACAGATACAGGTACATGAGCAGCTGTTACAAACATGAGAAGGAAAACTCCCTTTTCTCAACAGAAGTATTTTCATTTAGTTTCTACATGCCTGGAATCTCTAACAGCCCCCCTGTCCCTGGAATGTATTTTCATACTTGGGCTAATCTCATACTTGAGATTAATTTTATCTTGCCTTTTGCTGTGACTTTTTTTTGCTTCTCTGGTGTTTTGAGCAAAGTTCTTCAGGTCAGAGAAATTTTGTTGCTGCAAACATGGTACCAGGTTAAGAGAAACTTCCAAAATTGATGAATGACAGGCTTAGAGAAAACTAACCTTTCTGAAGCTGCTGCCTGTTGCACCCCAGGATCACTAAAGCCTCTTCCTTGGGGTTTAATGTCACCCTCGGCGTGGCTGGGGGGGGCCTCGGCGTGGCTGGGGGGGGCGTCGTCAATCTTATTGAGCTCCGGACTGCGGTCGGCGCTGCTCCCTGTGTTCCCGGGGAAGAAGGACAGTCAGTCACACAGCAGCAGAACACAGAGGAGGTGACACAAAACCCAACCTGGGCATGTTTGGAGCATGTGGAGCTGCAGCAGCTGTTGTGAGAGGGTCTTTAAGTGAGGTTTAGGGAATTATTTATGAAATAATCTCATTCTAAATAACTTATTGCAAGCAGGTTCTCTCTGTATGCCTTTGAAACAGTCTTGCATTGAGTCCTGTCTAGTGTTTCCAGAGCCAATGATGAGCACTCAGCTTGCTTTTATTTCCAGCTCTTTGCCCACCAAAGGCCATGAGATGTCTGTTTCTCTTTTCACTGTGACCATCATCCACTTAGGATGGTTGTGTGGGACAACTAGTGCTATACATTTTTTCTGCTCTGATTCTAACAATATTCCTTCCCAAGGAAAACAAAACCCTGCACCAAAGCTGAGACTTGTTTCCAAGGGGAGTTGTTAGCCCTTTCTTTCCTGGTCCCTAGTACTTTCCTCTTTATGCAGATAACAAGCTCCTGGAGCTAGATGCATCTCTGACCTCACAGAATTGTTTAAATTAAGCAGCACAGACCAAATTCTGACCTCACAGAATTGTTTAAATTAAGCAACATCTGACAACTGTCAGGCAAAGGGCTGTGCAGCCCTTTGCCTGACAGTTGTCACATGTTGCTTAATTTAAACAATGCTACTGATTGTAATAGCAATAGTTAGGACAGGGTGGAAATGTAAAGATGGTGTGGAAGGAAAGGATTTTTTTAGACTGATGAGGATTTTATGACTGGGATGCAGAAACCAGTGAGTGAATGACAGGACATCTCATAAGCTCTGCAAAATGAGGGAGATCTTGGCACCAGGTCCAGGAGGCTGCCTGGATGAGAGCACTTCTGTTTTGAGGTGCTGCAACCTAGTGGATACGGAGAGGAGTCTCCTTTCAGCAGAAGGCATGATTCACAGCCCTGAGGAGCAAGGAAGTCCCTGCTTCTGTCTTGGAGCTCACCTCCAGTCACCTGCAGGTACACCGCCATGGTTTCCCCAAAGACTCCATTGTGCTTCACTCCACACCAGTACCACCCTTGGTCTTCTTTTGTCACCGAGTCAAAGCTTAGGATGACTGTCTTGTTGTCGTTGTCGCAGGTAACGCCTGTCCCTGGATGACTTTGGTCAGAAGAAGGCATGGGGGTGCAGCTGGGGCTGCTCCACTTGCACCAGTACTTCTGGTAGGAGTAGTACTTGCAGGGGTAAGAGCAAGTTAAATCAACCTGGGAACCAACTTGTGCCTCCACTTCCTTCTTTCCCGTCAGTCCAGGTTCTCCTGTGAGGGCAAACAGAACATCATGGCTCATGTTAGTGGTGTCAGTGGTGGGAACGGTGGCCAACAGGGATTGGTGCTGCTTGGGATGCTGAACCAGGAGGTGTATCTGAGGGAAAGGGCTCCTTACAGTGCTAAATTAATCTTAAGGATGCTGTGTGTGCATCTCAGGGTGGCAGCTGGCTTTGGGGTTTTTCTGCAAGGCTTAAGGAATACTTGCATAAGGAACTTCAGTGAGCACTTTCCCATAAAACTGAAACCTGTGTTTCCATTTTAAAGGGTTTTTTTTTCTGGGGGTGTTTGTGTGATGAGGAGAGGGGACATGTGGCACAGTGTTTTGCCATATGAGATAATAGTTCAAAGACAGATCTTGCACCTCTTCCCCCAAAAGCCAGATCTGCTCCTCGGGGAGCTTAGGAGGCTGGTTTGTACCTACTGAGCAGGCAGAAAGCTGCCAAGGCGTGGGCTCATACCATCTATGATCTTCAGCTCTGTTGATGACTGCTGCTCCTTCTCCTCATCTGTCATGCACCAGTAATAGCCTTTGTCACTGTCCTTCAGCTGGTTCAGGATGACAGTGACAGTCTTGTTGTCTGGGCTGTCATACATGGCCACTCTTCCCTCATATAAGACTGACACGAAGCCGGTGCTGTCTATGATCCAGTTACACCCCTTCTCTCTCCACCTGCACCAGTACTTCACCGATGACCTCTGCAGAGGCTCATAGCGACATTCAAAAGTGGCTGAACCTCCTTTTACTGCAACTATTGTGGGCTTTCCTTGAGGAACACTTGTCTCTGGAGATAAAAATGAAATTACATTAAAGACATGTCAAACATCAACTCATGTGGCATTCTCCCAAGAGAATAAATATTATCAGATCAAACAAAGCTGGTTTTGCTAAAGCAAGGCCAGGTGAAGCTCAGGGGTGCAGATTGCAGGGGACCATCCTTGAACCTCTAGGTATTGACACTAAGTTTCTGCCAGGCCTTTTTTTCCCCAAATTTATTGAGTGGTGGTCATGACATCTCAAAGCTTCAGCTCCTTTGCTAGAAGAAGGGCAAGCCTACTCCTTTCTCTGTCTATCACTTTGAAATTTAAGAAATGAAGATGTAAAGAGAGAGCTTGCTTGTCTCAAGCTGGTGGGAACTTGTCTTCTGGAGTTGTGGGCTAGCCAGGTTGAGGAAGATGACTAGTCCCTGCTGGGAAGGGTCTTGACACAGGCCTTAGTAGTTAAATAGAAAGAAGCATTGAGATGAGAGGATAGAATCCTTTACTCTGTAAAGGGGAATTGATGTTCAATTAAGTGTGACTGTGAGTGATGCTTCTAAAGGCAGAGATGAAGAGAAAACCACTAGGGATAGTTTACTCACCCTCATAGACATGCACATCCAGTTCCTTCGTTTCTCCCTGCTCCCCGTAGGTGCCGACCCCGCAGAGGTACAAGCCAGAGTCTTCCCAGCCCATCTGAGTTATCACAACGCTGAAGGAGCCTGGAGGCTCCTCATTGCTCAGCAGAGCTCTCCCTGTGTAATCCTCATCAACTTTCCCATAACTATCGATGATGTTATGGCAGCCGTTTTTATCCATCTTGCACAGGAATTTCCTCATGCTGACAGTGTCCTCCCCGAAGCTGCAGGTCATGGTCACGGTGCTGTGCAGCTTCACATAGAAGAGCTGAGCACCCTCAGGTATATGTGGACCTGTGCATGCAGAGACACCAGTCAGCGCTGCTGCAATTGGTAACTGGTGCAGCACCCCTGTACATCTGAAGGACTCTTTTAGCACAGGGTTTCTCTAGACTTCATTATGCTACGTGACTCTGGTTGGAGCATGTCCTATGAGACATGTCCCATCTCTGTCACATTTCAGGACTGCAGCCCCTGTCAATGGTGAAGGGTCTGGAGGGTTTCTCCCAGAGCATCCTCCCTGGGGGCTGTGCCATGAGTTTGCACAGTGCTTTGCACCCTGGGCCTTGCCCAGCAGCACAGCACCATCCTGCACACTGTGATCTTGTGACTTTGTGCACAGGCTTGGCTCACAGAGCCAAGGGTTGGAGGGTACATGGGAGTGATGGGCAGATGTGCCTGCATCTCCCAGAACTTCAGTGACTGAGAGAGTTTGGGTGATGTTGGTGACCTTTAAGATGAGGTTTGTTTAATGTGATTTTTATGCCAAACTTTTGGTCAAACAACTCACTCTGTAAGAGCACAGGGGAAAGTGAAAACTGAAAGCACGGAGCATCTTGAGCTCTTAAACACTGGTTAGACTATCTGTGGGGCCTCTTTAAAAAGCAAGAGTAGTGGGAGGAATAAAAGAATAATTTAAGGAGCTCCAAGACTGTAATTACCTTTAGAAACTTCCAGGTTGACTTTGTGGGAGAGCCCTCTGCCGTTGACCCCAATCCCGCACTGGTAGTTGCCCGAGTCTGCCATCGCCAGCTTGGAGATGTTAATCTGGAAGTTTTGTGCCTGTGGGTAGTCAGTGATGGAGATCCTGCCTTTGTAGTCTGCAGCAACATAGCCACTGGTGGAGGCAACAGTCATGCAGCCCATGGATGACTCCTTGCACCAGTACTTTCTGTCGTGTCTGTTCACTTTGGTGGGAGGGTAGAAGCATTTCACGGTGACTGACCCGTTGAGCAGACCGTATACCTGCCGTGGTCCAAACACAGGGCTTGAGACTGCAAGAGGAACACAGGTTGGATGTAAGTATTGGTTGTACTACACCTGATGGGATTGTGGAGCAGGTTGGGTTTGTCAGGGCAAGCACAGACCCAGGGCTGTGCATACAGTGTTGTGTGGTCTGAAGCATTCCATGGCAGTGATGCTCCCTGAACATTGCTCCCCCTCTTGGTAATGCCACCTCTGGTCTCAGACCACCCACAAGACCTGTGTCCCAGACAGGTAACACTCACTTGCTGCCTTGGGGAGGTATCTGCTGCTTGCAGATTCACCTGGGATGAAGGTGAGCAGGAAGATGAAGGCCAGTAAAGTCATTTTTCTTGCATTCCCTGAAAGAAAGACACAGAAGTTGGTAAATACTCACTCCAAATGAATAAGTTGACTGAACAAGTCCTCTAATAATCTGGAGGAAATGAGGGTTGTGGCTACTTGAGCTGGAGAGAAATATGACTTTTTATCCCCTCTGTTGGCAACTGAATGGGAGAGAGGGAGCTGATGACTCCTGCCTGCATGATATCATGACTGCCTGGGGGGTCTCATCCCAACACCCTCGTTTTTCCTTCTGTAAAATGAGGGGGGTTGTTCTTATGACAAACCCAGTTGATGCAATTCATGCACCATTCTGTCTCCATGGGGTGTCCCAGGGTGAGTGTCCCCCAGGCCACCAACAGTGGTGATGTGCACAGCAAGAAATTGAAAATCAGAACTAGTACCTGGCTTTACACCTGTAAATCTGAGCCCATCACAACACCACCCAAAAATGGTACAGGGAGCAGTGAGCCCTGGCAGGTATGAGAGTCAGGTGGCAACCCAGAGCTCAACTACTCACCCAGCCATTGCCAAGAGATAATGTTGCTTCCAACAGTTTAATAACTGGGGTCATATTCTCTGAAGCAGTGAAAGGAAGGCTTGTTCACTCGTGAGCCTGATTGCCAAAACCCCTCCTTAGGAAAACCTGCTCTCACAGCATGGTTTGGCATGGAAAGGAGCTCTGAAGATCAGCTAGTCTGTCCCCCTGCCATGGGCAGGGACATCTTTCATGAGGTCATGTTGCCTAAAGCCCCTTCCAACCAGACCTTGAATGCTGCCACAGAGGGGGCATCTACAGCTTTCCTGGGCACCCTGGGTACTCAGGAAAGCTGTAGATGCCCCCTCTCATTGTGAAAATTTATTCTGTCCAAATCTTTTCCTGATGCCACAGAGCAGAGCCTGCCTGAAACCTGTATTTAATTGCTGCTTTTTTTTATCCTGGTCATGCAAAAGAGGAAAAAATGACCTGCAAAAGAGAAAAAGGGAAAGATTTTCACCCCTACTTTTTTTTCCTCCTTCTGGTAAAGTTAGTGAGATGCAGGGGTTTACCCCTCATGTCCTGAGCCTCTAAGAATCAGACTGAAATCAAATAAAACCCTCTCTGATCTGTATACGCCTCCTGCACCGAAATTAACCCTCAGCCAAATTATGGTACACATTGGGGAATACCAAACCAAACTGCCCATCTCTTGGAATATGCACATGTCCTTTAGGATTAAGGTTTGTGACCTCCCTTTTGTCTTGGGCAGAGTGATAGCTCGGAGGAAGCCGGGGCTCTTCATAGGGCAACGAGGATGGTGAAGGGTCTGGAGAACAGGCCCTACCAGGAGGCTGAGGGAGCTGGGGGTGTTTAGTTTGGAGAAGAGGAGACTGAGGGGAGACCTTATTGCTCTCTACAATTCCCTGAAAGGAGGTTGCAGTGAGGTGGGGGTTGGTCTCTTCTCCCCAGTAACAGGGGACAGAACTCGAGGTAATGGCCTCAAGCTGCACCAGGGAAAATTTAGGTTGGATCTTAGGAAGAACTTCTGTCCTGAGAGAGTCCTCAAGCATTGGGACAGGCTGCCCAGGGAGGGGGTTGAGTCCCCATCCCTGGAGGGGTTTAACAGACGGGGAGATGCGGTGCTTGAGGACATGGTCTAAGGGTAGACTTGGTGGCGGTGGGTTAATGGTTGGACTGGATGATCTTAGGGGTCATTTCCAGCCTTAACAATTCCATGATTCACAAAACTTTTGTCTTTGGCCTGAGCTGGGTGAGCTGTGGGACACTGCACGGTGTGGTGGGGAATGTGCATTTCCCAAGCATGGCTGTTGATCTACCTGCATGCTCCATGCTCTAGAGAAGATGATGGGTGCCAAGGAAAGTCTTTATAAACATTTGGAGGAATTTGGTTTCAGGGCGTCAAGTGACACAGTTTTATTAAGGGTAATTCCCGGTAGAAGTAAAAGGGTTTTATTTCCTTGTTAAGATGAAAGGTGTTCTGTTGTGTGTTCTTCCTTGTATTGTGATTGCTAATTGCTCAGTGGCCACTTGTCCATAGCTAATAATTAACTCACTGAGCATGAAAAATGCTCTTTCATACGTATCCCAGAAGTAGCCACCAAGACAAACACAACATATTCTGCAGAAAGCAAACAGTAGGGCACAAAAAGGGCCTTGATATTTGCCCCTTGTTCACAGCTGTTCCTCTGGCTGATGGTCACCTTCTTTACTGCTGTCCCCATGGACTGATGGGCAATGGCAACCCCTCCCTCAGGAAAAGCCTGGTCCCACCACACCAAGGCGGGATGGGTTGCCAGGACCCTGTCCTGTAGTTGATGTGTGTGGTGCTGTGCAGGTTGGTGCCTGCACCCCACTTTGTGTGGCCACGGGTGCTGCTGCCTGCACCAGAGCTGCCAGGCAGGAGGGGTCATGAGGCCAACAGACTGAAGGAAACTTGGAAATGTAACTTGTGCCATGTGTGTCCACGCAGGTGAAGAAGGTGCTGAGTCTGCTTTGCAGCAGCATTTTAAGTGTTGTATTAAACCTGGTGTATGGAAAAGAGTGTCGGCAAAGCAGTGCCATGACCGGGTCAGGAGGGAAAGCAAGGAGCAAACCTGGTGATTCCCACCAGGAAAGTGTCTCCACGAAGCTGCTCTGCAGCTCCAAGCCAAGAAGTTGTGGGTGGAAGGTGCCAGGCTGGCAGCGCTCTGGGGCAGCCACCTCCATTGGCATTTTGGGCTCCAGCTTTGCCTGCTGTTGGGGAGTCTTGGCAGATGGTGGGGTGTCTCTTGGTTAGCTTAAACATTTTAATAGGTGTGGGGTGGGGGCAGAAATCAAACAATTATCCTGCACTCCTCTTGTTGTGCAAGATATGCAGAGAAGTAGACATGGGAAAAGCTTTCAGTAGCATGAATATGTGTGTCTGGTGTCTCCTGCAGCTGAAGGGATGTCTGCTCCTTGTGTGAATCCCTAACTCCCTGCCACAACACTGGTCCTCTTAGGATTATAACTGGTGTTATACTTCTTTTTCTTTAAGTATTTTAAAATACAACTCTGATCTTGTTTTTGTGAATTTACTTTCATTTTGCATCATCAAAACTACCAGCTTCCTTCTCTTCCCTGTCCCGCCATAACAAGCTTTGAAGGTTTAAAGCACGAAACCAGTACAACTGCCATAGTCAGACCAGTCCCTCAGGCACCAATGTCACCAGGGCAGTGGTGGTGTCCTGTCTGGGATGCTTTGCCAGCTGGGTTGGCTTTGTGCTCTCTGGCTGTTTGCAGTGTGCTGCTGTGGTTGTGCGTATAATGCAGCAGGGATTTCAAAGAATTATACTGCACACAACCACTACAGGAGAGGCTAATTGTTAGCAGGATGATTGTGATTAAAAAAAATCAAAATATTTGGTTGTAATAGCTTTAAAACAGAAGATACAGCCATTACCAGGTAAATGGCATTAACTTTCTCCCAGCCATCCTTTTCGCGGCTCACCTACTTACTGTGCTTGTGAACGTGACCTTGGGAAGATCACCAGTGGTGCAGGTGTGTGAGTACATGAGGGACTTGGGAAGTGTTCAGGCATATATAAACCCAAAATATATACCTATACCATAACAGGTAAAAGCTCATTATGCTTTGTTTCCATAACTTGGAGGTTGCTGCGTGTGTTCCTACCCCTGAAGCGCATCGGCTTGGTGTGCGCTCGCGGGTTCGAGCAGAGGGACACGGACGTGCTGCAGTGTGGGTTTGGTGTGAAAAGCCATGCAAATGGAAAAATTAGTCCTTTACAGCATAATGAACTTTTTTCTTGTTTTCCAACTCATGGTCTAAGGGTAGACTTGGTGGTGGTAGGTTAATGGTTGGACTGGATGATCTTAGGGGTCTTTTCCAGCCTTAAAAATTCTGTGATTCTGTGATTCTATGATTCTATGATTCTATGATTCTATGATCTCAAGACAGCTAAATGTTTTTGTTCTCTTAGTTGTTGTCAAGATGATACTAGCATGATCTGTTCTTATTTGGTATGTTGCTGTGCTCTTAAGGGTCTCTGTGTTATGTTGCAACTGAGTGACAAAGTGAGGCTTTAATACTGGGTATAATGCCCTGGGGAGGTCAGACCCCTCCCTCAAACATCCCAGTTACACTCTCTTGCCTAAATGTACATGCCTTTAGTGTCTCTAGATGTAAGAAAGTGGCTTGGGGTGCTTTTGCAGGTTGGTCTGCAACTAGCTATGGGATGAGACCTCCCTGGGTTGGGTTCCCCAGTCTGCCCTGTGTGGGTAGTTCCCTGGACCCCCAGTACTGAAAGCACTGCAGGATGGGTGTAATTTGGAACATGTCCTTCCTCTCCAGCCTGACTGCAAGCTTCAGTATAGAAATAGTGCAGAAAATTGTGAGGGAGAAGAGATCTTGTCCTCTCAGACCAGGTTAGCTCTCCCAACTGTCCTTTCCAAGAGCTTCTCTGTGTTTCTGTGGTGCTTTTGTGGCTGTCACTCCATAGGAGGACTATCTTCTGTGCTTCAAAAGAGATCAGGACCTGGCACCCAAGTTAGGCAAACCCCAGCTGCTCTGCTGGGTATGAAATACTAGAGTTCAGTTCCCAAATACTGCTGACTCAGCTGCAAGGTTATGCTCTGAGAAGCCAGTACACTCCTAATGCAGCTTGCCAGGGACCAGCACAGTTCAATCCATTAGCTATTAACTATTGCTCTTAACAATGACCAGTGTCAAGGACGTGCTACAGGATCAACAAAATATGAAGGCTTAGTTACCACACTTGTAATTCTAACCCAGGAATCCTCCTGTATTGAAATACATGAGAAACAATAACTTATAGAACAGAGTAAATGCTTTTTTTCCCCTCAAATCCTTTCCAAGAAAGACTCACTAACCCCAGGAGTAAGCTGTACAGATGCAACCTGTTGTATGCTCAGCCAGTGCTGAGCAGCACTATAAGGAGGAGGGCTGGCACATGTGCTGGGGTGATCTATGGAGCTTCTGAAGACTTTTATGCCCAGAAGGAAGGTGCAGCAACTGCCTTTGTCCACAGGGCTGGAGCTATCATCATCTTCATTCTGCCCACCGAGAGCCCTGCATGGACAGCCTCACTGTGTGTTTTGTTTGTTGTAATGGGATGGGGAAGAGCCAATAATCCGCCCCATTTTCATGGAGTTATGAGTGAACAATCAACTTCAAGGTAAAGGATCAAGCTGACCTAAATATGCTGAAAATAAATGTCACATTCCAAACCGATGCCTCCTTTCCAGTATGGAAAGGATAAGCAGGAGGTGCTGATTCTGTGATACAGTGAGCATTACAGTGAAGGTTATCAGGATTTACCAAAAAAATCAGTTTTTAGGAATTTCTGCAGTACTTGTGACCCTCCTAGTGAAGAATGTTTGTAAACACCAGTCTAATGCTGCTCTACATACATAATATAATCTGGAAAACAAAAAATAAATAACTAGGCAACCTCTATCATAGTGACTGAAATTCCTGCTGAGGTTGTGCTGCCGGCCTGACTTTAAATCCTTTACCCTGTTAGACATCCTATACATGAACTAGTGACCTAATTTTATGTTCCTTTAAGGTGTTACATACCCCATCACCAATTTCTTGCCTTTCAGCTAAGAGAGTTACGGTTCATTTGTTTCTGACTTTTTGTTTCTTGCCTCTTGGACTGGAAAGTGAAAGCAACTTCAACACTTATTAAACTGTTATTCCAGCTTAATACTATTTGTACTGTAAGGAGCAGGAGCTTCCTGTAATCCCAAAGCACTGGCACTGCTGTACCGTGCCCATTGCAGGGCAGATGGATGGAGATAGCGCCAGTGCATGTACTGCGAGCAGGAGCACGGCTGCTGCTGGGAGGTGGGATTGCTCTGTGTTTCCTATGAAATGTAATGAAAGTCCTACAAGAATGTCTCCTTTGTGGAGCAGGTATTCAGATGTGCATACCCACTCCCCTCCCCCCCCTCTTGCTGTTGGTATAAATGGGAAAGGAGGCAGCCAACTTGCTTTAGGACACCATGGACATCCCATTCGTTTACACTTTCACTATTGTTGATCTTGCTTCTAAATGCATAAACCCCTTCAGGGCTTGTGTAGGTCATAGCAATGACAATTCCCTTCTTTTTTTCAAAATCCACATTCTTATTATCATCTCTGTGTTGTGAAGCAAAAAACCCTAATGACCGTAGACTAAGCTGTGACAGTTCAGATTATTACACTAATAATCACAGATTTTTGTTATTTTCTGTGTTAAAACTTACTTATTGCTACAATAATTGCATTTTTCCAGAAAGGAAAGATTAAAAAAATTTACTGAAGAGAAGAAAACATAAACATGCCAACACTGACCCTTTGCTTCTGACCTTCCTTTACAAGAAATCAGTCCCCCCACTAGCAGGACCTCCAAGCTGCTGCTTCCCTCGCACAAGTGTGAGGAGTCCTTAAAAGCATCTCGGGACTTGTGTTGATCTTCCCCATCTCAAAGCAGTAGTACAAAAGATTTCCCATTTCAGAAGGACAGTGAAGAAACATTACTTACACTCCAAGTGACTTCTGCAGGCTGCTTTGTACTTCTTGCCTCTTTTTTTTTTCCTCTTCAACTGACCCCTCCTGGCTTTGCTGGTGTCTCAGTGGCTGACCCCAGGACCCCTGTGAGTGTCCTGCCTCCCTCCTGCAGCCGGACACTGGGCTCTGGCAGTGCCAGGCTGTTTTAAATACTCCTCGTACCTCTAGCACTGCATTTCCACCTGTTGTGCCTTAAAGGAATAGCATCCAAAACCTCTGGCAGGTGAACACCTCCCCGCGGGAGAGCAGGGAAGCCCATCCCAGCGACTTGCACATTGAGGGTGCCCACTCATCTACCTCCAGATTGTCCATTCCTACAGCACAACAGCCACCCCTGGGTGGGCTCCCAGATGTGGTCCTGGGCACATCTGTCTCCTTTAGGAAGGAGCCTGATGTTTCTTTGGCATTGGAGAAGGCAGGTCTTCTGCTCTGCTGTGAGCAGAGTACCTGTGAGACAGCTTTCTGCATCTGTAGGACACAGGTGGTTGGAGCAGCCATGATCCCTTGGGTGGAAGATGGGTTCCTACACCTAGTACAAAGACTCTGGGCATCTGCTGGGGTCTGAGAACACAGGGCTCCAGCCAGCCCCCTCCTCTGGGCATAGCAGCATCACCCTTGAGTCACAACCACGTTTCTGTTCGGTCCAGGCAGGAGAACCCCTCACAGCAAGGACAGACCTGGCTTCTGATCTCATCTCTCCCCATCCAGTGGTGGAGTGGCTTTGTTAGAGTGATGCTGACCAAAACCTGGGGGGTTTGGTGTTTTGTTTTATTTTATTTTTAGCAGTTACATGTTTTTTTGGAAATCAGTGTCCCTAAGCAGCCCCAGGTGGGTTGTCCACCCCAGCAGAGAAGGTCTGTCTCCCTCCCTTTCTGGACCTTCTGACTCCCCTTGGCCCTGTGGGAAGAGCAGGAGCCTGTGGGGGTGAGGACTGGTCTTGTCTGGGCAGTAAAGAGCGCTGTAAGCTCTATAAAATGAAAAATAATAAGCAGGAGCTTTGCTGCCATCTTCAACCTCATTTCTTTGCTTTTCTGCTGTAGGCACATCAGGGGCCTGAATTGCAGTTCCCTGAGAGATGTGGGACTGTCAGAAATGGAGCTGCATGAGAAAGTAAAATTAACAATGATGAAAGTGTTTGTAGTATGTGGGATGAATCATTAACTTGCTTTACCTTGTACTAATGGTGAAAAAGCAGTAATTTGTTCTAACTAGGGGGTCACACGAAGTTGGGTTGTTTGGGTTTTTTTTTGTTCTCATTGCTGTCCCTGAAAGCTGATGGGCTCAAACAGGATGGCAGCTCTGGGTATTTCTTCTGTGCCTAAGAGCAGGTGGGAGCCTGACCTGCACTTGGGATATTTAGTGGATTTATTGGTTCTTAAAGTATTGGAAGTACTTTTCCTCTAGTCCAGCTCCTTTTTTTTTATGTGAATGTGCAGCTTTTGAGGTGAGGAAGGTGCTTTTGAAGTGAGGAAGGCTGTTGGAATTCTTGCACAGGGTGATCTAGTGGGGATCTTGACCTGTGAAAGCCACCACCACCTCTCCTAGATGGGAACAAACATTCCCTTGCAAGCTGTGTCCTTCCCACCAGTGCTGTGGGCATGACTTTTTATTCTTGGGCACAGAGATGTGTGTGCATGGCCACAATATCCACAGGAGTGTGGGTTTTATTGTACATCCTGCTCACACCTTCCCCTCTGTGTGTTGGCACGTCGGCTGCCTCACTCGACGTGTCCCAATCCTGCAATTCGCAGAGATGTGTTTTAAAGAGGAGGGAAAGGTGGAGGTGGAGGAAGTCTCAGGCATGGGAACCTGGAAATACTTGGGTATCTTGAGAAGAGATGTTAGTCTAAGGGGATGAACAGTTTCTTTGACCAAGCCATTGTCTTCAACCTGGAGGTTTCTGGTAAAACCGATTCGTTGTCTCATGCAAATATATTTACTTGCTTTAACAGAGAAGGAAGTGTCCTCTTGCCAAGTCACAGGCTCCAAAGCCCTTTGGCATCCCCAGAAAACAAACAACCCTGAGCTTGCTTCTTTTTTTTTTTTTTTTGGGAGGGTGGTGGGGCAAAGCACAGTTTTCAGCACGACATACAACCTGAGCATACAAACCAAAGCTCCTGTTTGGCTGAAATAATTTGGGTTTGATGCTGTGGATAGTTCTGCAGAAGAGATGGAGGAAAAAATAGGACCTGTGAATTTGGGTTTCTTTGACAGGCTGAAGTGAGGTATGGTTTATGCATTACAAATCATCCATTCCAATGTAAAAGGCTCTTTTCAAAAAATAAAATCATAAAAGCCTCATTTTTTGCATAGCACTGAGCAAACCTGCAGCCAGGTCCCTCTTTTCCCCCAACCCCTCTCCAGCTTCACCTTTCCCTTGGGGAGTTTTGCATTTGCAAGACATAGTCAAGGTTGCACACAAACAGTTTTTATATTTTATTCTCCTCTACAAACCACGTAGCAGGTGACATTTGGCAGCTTGCAGGGATTTGGCTCTTGACACGGGGCATTTGGCTTCTGAGCGGGGCAGCGAGAGACAAGCAGTGCCGGGAGCTTTGAGGTTTATAGCTGTGCCTCGACTTTCCATAGGGAAACATCTGAGCTCATGTGTGCTGGGACTCTGGTGGAAGTGGGTTCTGCTTCAAGTCTTCATCTGTCACCTTGAAAAGGAATTTTTTTCCCTCTGTAAAGTTGCTGAAATAAAAAAACCACAAACACAACGTAACGCAGAACAAACAAAACTAAACCAAGAGCCAGAAGAAAAGCTGTGATCTGCAATGGCTCTGCAGTGTTTTAGAAGTGATTTTTTTTTTTTTTTTGGTGGCTGTTTCTAGTTTTATGCCAAATTTTATATTTTTAATGGGTCTGGTATTTCAAGGAGTCCTGAGAACAGAGAGCTAGAAAAATCTGATCCAGAGGGGACTTCTGGATTCACCCTCCTTCTTACCTTTAGAAGAGAGTTAGTCTGGGCTTTACCCCAAAACAGTTATCAAGAAACAAAAGGCACAATTAACAGCATTTGGGTTGCATTCTTATTTATAGAGTTTGGGTTTGGTTTTTATTTTCATGGCTTTGGGGCTGGGGGTACTTTTTTCTCCCATTCTTTCCATTGAGGACTTAAGAACCCTTCGTACAGCTTCCTTTTTTGTAAGGTAAAATCTCTCAAACAGAAAAAAAAAACTTGTATAGCTTTATCAGGTTGTATCATTCATCAAATATTCTAGATTTCAACCTTAACAGTCTTGGTTCTAAAGCCTCTCTGAAGGCTTCTGACACAGTATATTTGCTAAAAAAGCTTTGCAAAATATTACCACTTGCTTATACATATGATCAGAGTTTGGATCTAGGTGCCTTGTAATGAGGATGTGAAATACCATCACCAAATCTTTTTAACTGCTACTCCACTAAGCTTGAGTTTTATCTTTTAAATAGAGTATATTTTACTTACAGGAATTTCCATAAATTAGATCTACTTTAAATTATTTGCTCATCTGAGTGGCTGGAGAGCAGCCTGGCGGAAAGGGACCTGGGGGTGTTGGTTGACAGCTGCCTAAACATGAGCCAGCAGTGTGCCCAGGTGGCCAAGAGGGCCAATGGCATCCTGGCTTGGATCAGGAACGGTGTGGCCAGCAGGACCAGGGAGGTGATAATCCCCCTGTATTCTGCACTGGTGAGGCCTCACCTCGAGTATTGTGTTCAGTTTTGGGCCCCTCACTTCAAGAAGGACGTTGAGGTGCTGGAGCGTGTCCAGAGAAGGGCAACGAGGATGGTGAAGGGTCTGGAGAACAGGCCCTACGAGGAGGCTGAGGGAGCTGGGGGGGTTTAGTTTGGAAAAGAGGAGACTGAGGGGAGACCTTATTGCTCTCTACAACTACCTGAAAGGAGGTTGCAGTGAGGTGGGGGTTGGTCTCTTCTCCCCAGTAACAGGCGACAGAACTCGAGGTAATGGCCTCAAGTTGCGCCATGGAAAATTTAGGTTGGATCTTAGGAAGAACTTCTGTCCTGAGAGAGTCCTCAAGCATTGGGACAGGCTGCCCAGGGAGGGGGTTGAGTCCCCATCCCTGGAGGGGTTTAACAGACGGGGAGATGCGGTGCTTGAGGACATGGTCTAAGGGTAGACTTGGTGGCGGTAGGTTAATGGTTGGACTGGATGATCTTAGGGGTCATTTCCAGCCTTAAAAATTCTATGATTCTATGTTCCTTACCAGAGCTTCTCTCTAACACTAAGACTCCAAGACAACACTACTATTTTTATATTTTGCCAGAAGACATAGACTCTTACACATTAGTTGGTCATCCTGAATCTTCCAAGGATAGCATAGATTATCCTGCACAAGTAGGACAAAAAAAGAATATGATTGCAGCAAGGTGAACAAGAACTGCTCCTGTGTAATATTGCAAGAGGTCACAAGCAATCAGATTTTATTGAAACAAACTAGCAGGAAGGGCGATAACAGGTTGACTATGCGTAAGCAAAAATTATAATCAACCCTATAATAAATTTATAAACCTCATATAGGATTTAATCTAAGTCTTTTAAAATCTATGGATCAACACTTCTTGGGAAGAAATAAAAGTGTCAGAACATAAATCATGGGCTGCAGGATCATAATTCCTGGCTGTCCTGTGGAGTTTACATAAAATTTTCTCTTATCCTCTTCTATCAAGGGAAGCGACATGTTTGGTGCCGGTTCCAGAAACCACCCACCTGTGTTTGCCAGAGCCTGTCCTGCATTTCTGCACTTCTTCTGGACACAGAGTTTTTTCCATCACTTGTTCTTTCACAGGATTCAGGCTGGGCATTGGTGCTGCCTCCAGGCTGGCTATGGCACTTCTTTCTCCTCCTCAAAAACAAAAGTGTGTATACAACGAAGGGAACACCTCTAATGCCTGTTTAAATACACCAGCATGTCATAAATGATACCAGATCAGGACCATTGTTTCCCAGTTTCATTCTTGTAAATATATTTTCACCCACTGCTGCCCTTGCTGAACATCTTTATCCCTAAATTTATCTCTTGGGGCACAGTGGAATCTGATACATGCCTGGATTTTTGAAAGCCAGTTGTGAATGAGGATTTTTCAGGAAAGTCTGCATCAGTTTTGCACTGAGTGGGCTGGATTTATCCCTGAGAAGCCCCCCAGCATGTGGCTGTGTGGGTCCCTGCCCTTTATGCCTCAGTATTTCCGAGCTCTCAATGGAGTCATAGATCTTCTGTATGCAAAAACTCATTGTTGCATTAAGTAGGACATCAGAATTTGTTTCCTTTATTTGCTTTTTGTTTAAGCATATTAAAAAGAGTAAAGCAAGCAGCTTCTCTAGGATGTTGCTGGCTTGCAAAGGTAGTTGTGGTTTTGGGGCTGTGCTGGTCACAAAATGAGCATGTATCTCTAGAGGTGAAAATCTTCAGTTGGCTGAGTCTCCTGCCCCTGAGAATCATGAGCAGAGCTATTGCAAAACACCAACCACAACCCAAAAGGTGTTGTCTGGCCAACTTACCTGTCTTCTTCTGAAGCTTTATTTGGGTGAGGGCAAGAACAGTGATAATGATGAAAATCAGCAAAACAAGAGCTGGTAGCACAACTGGGAGCAGGTGTGGTTCGTTCGATGAGCTGGAAAGATGAACCATCAGAATTAAGTTGGGTCCTGGTTCAGATATGGGGTGGCTGAAGTACCTTAATACTGGCTGTTGGTTTTGCACCAAAGGATATGAGGGAGTTATCAACTCTGGATCAAATGGGATCAGTCAACAAAGTCAAGTAAGGATTAAATCATTTGTTCTGGAGTTTGGCTTATGAGGAAGCAATTTCTGCAGCTGCCTCTGCTCTACTGTGTGGGGTTTATGCTGCCAGGCGAGTGAGCCCCTCCAAAATGAGCTGTTTTCATCATTCCAATTCACAAGTGAGGTTCAGGCCCTTAATTCATGAGTTCTCAGACTCATAGTTGTCTGTGTACTGACTCCTAGGAGAAATGATGTCAATGACATCAGAGCTCACAGGCAGACAGAGTTTTGTGAAGAACAGTCCAAAATCTGACCCTTTATACAAGAGTATGACTTGTGATTGGTAACATGCTCTTCCTTTGTTTCTCTGCCTGGGTGACAGGGTCAAAAGGCTTGAGGGAGCCTGGGGATGGAGAGGATGGTGCTTCTCATGCTGGGTGTCACTGGGTGGGTGGAAGCTCTGCAGTGGATGGGGGGACAGCTTGAAGTATTGCACTGGATTTGTGGACTTTATGGATTATCTTCAATTCTGGCTGATGGTACAACCTCTGATGCATCTGCATCATGCAGAACACCAGCCACGAGATGGTGGCCATAGCTGGGGTGAAATGTCTACGAGCTGCTCAGAGCCATCCTGTGCAACAGGAAGCCCAGAAAGTAGATTCACCAGGGAAACCATTTTCACTGGGGCAGAGCTGCAGGGTATGTTGTTGAGAAGTACCATGGAATAATGACTGGCCAAAATCCCTTGCAGCCTTTTGATGAACCCTGTCCAAAGATAGCTCCTTACGCAACACAGAGCACCCAAACACTACCTGGGTTGCTGACTGCCCATAAGGGCTTGGATAATGCACTCAGTGAAGTATGTGGCAGCTACTTATTCTCTGGTGTTATTGCTCAAGCCTAATATTTCCCAATGTTCTGCCTCCATGCTGAGCAAAGGAAAACAGACAGGAACACATTTATTGACTCTGGCATCTGACCTACAGGACCAACCAGCACCAGAAGATTTAGAGATGAGTTCAAAGACAACGTGCCACAGATGAGCATGAGAGAACCTTCCCCTCTGCTTTTCTAATTAATAACATCTCCTATTGGTATTTTCAACTTGCAAGTTGAAAATACCAATAGAAGATGTTATTGTCCTACAAGCCTGTGTAGGACCCTGGGGATATGTGGCAGACAGTTCATAAGCCACCGACTTGGTGACAGTGCGAAACCTGGCCATGAACTTACCTCTCGTCATAGATTTCACTCAGGGAGGTCACGAAGGTGCTGGGGGAGGTGGTGGGTGACAGGGTGCTGGTGCTGTCAGTGGAGGTGGTGGGTGGCAGGGTGCTGGTGCTGTCAGTGGAGGTGGTGGGTGACAGGGTGCTGGTGCTGTCAGTGGAGGTGGTGGGTGACAGGGTGCTGGTGCTCTCGGTGCTGGTGCCCATTGTGTACGTCAGGCCCGTGATGCTTCTCTGTGTGGGTGTGCTGTAGGTGGTCAGACTCGATGATAAAGAGGGTTTGATAAGAGTTGATGTTTCTGGATCTTGCAAAGAGTATTGTTCTATGGAGGAAATTAATTTGAGGCTTGAATACCCATCTTTTTGCAGAGACAGCATGCTATATTTACAAAAGATTTGTGCACTTCACCTCATATGTCTGCATGAAAAAAATTACACAGGATAACATGACTAAAAACAAGCATTTGCATTTTCCTTTGACTCTTAGAGAAAGCAGCTTGGCAGTGATAATGAAAGCTCATTAATACCTGGCAGATATTAATACTTTGACCCCACTATTTCTGTCTTTGCCAGCTGAACAGCTACATGTTTGCATGCCGCAGTTTCTAAAACTGCAAGATAACCTTCGGCTTATCTTCAGAGCAAAGCCCATGACGGCGGTGTGCTTGCTAGGATCAGGATGTCATAGGTTTGCATCATGAATAATCAATACTAGAAGTCAAACAAACTCAATTTCCTTTCAAAGCTCAGCTCACATCCCTGCTTCTGAAAACCTTTACTATTGCCTCCACTACTTGCCGGTAACGGTGAGGCAAAGCTGTTTTCCATAGTGCTGTTATACACAGTACCAAGGAGAGTCTGTTCCTCTCAGGCCCACAAAGGGGAAAGATTGATTTAGGAGAGGAAAAGGGATTCCCACCACCTACCCTTCCAGATGAGCAGCTTCACAGAGGATGTGTGCTCCATGTGCCCGGTTTTGGCCCCACACCAGTACCATCCCGCGTCGTCCTCTCTGAGGCGGCTCATCACCACCGTGTAGGTCCCGTTTTCCTGGTCACTGCTGGTTACCTGTATTCGTCCTTCGTAGGACTCGTGCACAAACCCATCTGCATCCACCAGCACCAAGCAGTGAGCTGCCTCCCACCTGCACAGATACTTCTTCTCGTAGCTCCCCTCGGGATCGTAGCGGCACTTCACGGACAGCGAGCCTCCAACTGTGCCACTCAGGAATTTTGGTCTCTTGGGAATGGTGGAAGCTGCAGGTTGGAGAGGATTGGGTTAAACTCCTCAGCCAGGGCTGCAGGGAATCCCTGCAGCACATGCAGCCCCCAGTGCCCCCTCCTACCTGTGGTCACCTGCAGAGCTACCACCCGTGGGCTGAAACCACTGCTAAGCCTTCCTGTCCCACACCTGTACAGTCCTGAGTCTTCCTTTTTTAAGTTATTTATCAGGATTTTGAAAGCTCCAGAGCTCTCCTGAGGAGTGATAAAGATTCGTCCTTGGTAACTCTTTCCCACGTAGCCATCGGTGTCGGCTATGAGAGTGCAGCTGGTTCTCCCCAGTTTGCACCAGAACCTCTTCTTGCCACCTTGGGTACCCCCGGGTGGGCAGAGGATGGTGATGGAGCCATGGAGCTCCCCTCGGATGAGCTCGGTTGGTCCTGACACACCAGCATCTGTAGGGAGAGAATGCAGCAGGCACTGTGTGTCATGCAGACCCCAGCCAGGAGGGAGTTTCCATTTACAGCTCATTTGGCCAAATCTGTGTCCTTTTACACCCCATCATTATAAATACCTGGTTAAACCATGGAGTAGAAAAAGCCAATGCACCTGCTGAGTGCTGATGCTCCAGGATCCTGCCCCAACCTGCTCCCTGTGGGCCCAGCTGCCAGCAGAGTGACGCTGCCCCTCTCCCCCACCAGCTCCCTACCTGCCGAAACCGTCAGGTTCAGGCTGACGTACAGGTCTCTGTTGGTGGTGCCGATGCCACAGCGATAGATCCCTCTATCATTCTCCTTCAGGTCTGTCATTGTCACCCTGAAGGTGCCATTCTGGGGAATGTCCTCGAGGGACACTCGCCCTGCGTGGCGCTTCGAGGTGTAGCCGGTTGTAGAAATGATGGTGTAGCAAATTCCTCTCCCTCCTAATTTGCACCAATATTTGCGGTCGTATTTGTTGGCTGGAGTGATGGTGTAGAAGCACTGATGGGTGACTGATCCTCCAATCTGACCTGTCAGAAACCTGGATCCGTACAAAGTACTTGAGACTGGCTCTTTTGGGGGAAAAAAAAGACAGAAACAGAAGCTGATGGTTACTCAAAGACTCCTCGCCTGGCAAGACCCAGCACAGCTCCTTTGAGGCAGGGATTAAGGGTGGCACCTGTGGGACATCTGGCTCAGAAATTTCAGAGTTTATCTTGGATGTGGTGTGTTACTTCCCTTAATGCCATATTATGCACTTGAGAGTGCAGAGCCACTGTCTCTGCCATGGCACACACTGGGAAAACCTTGATGCCCCTTACAGGCTGCCCAAAGCCCAGACAGTCCTGCCTGGAGTTAAAAGTCAAGGGCAGCAATTAACAGCAAACAACTATCGATAACCTTTAGCACTGGCAAACTCTGCCTGATCTGGCAACTTCTGCCTGCTGTGGCATTGCACAGGCACAAGCACCCACCTGCAAGGCCAAGCGAGGGAGAGCTGGGATTCCCCTTCCCAGCTCTTGCCAAGCCTTTGCTAGCACTCTGCAGCCTTCCAGTGGGCTGGGAGGTTTGTCTGGTTTCCATTTTGCAGGTGGAGGTGTCTAGTGTGGCATAAGGGATGTCCCCATGTGCCCAGTTCCAGCTTTGCCCGTTCTCACCAGTGCAAGTGGCTGGTGACTCACCTTGCAGCAAAGCTGCCAAGAGAAAGAGAACGGCCATGTCCAGCCTTCGTGAACGCTCGCTCGGTGAGCTTCAGAAACCTCGCTTTGGGGAGGGGATTTTGCTGATGTCTGTGTTATCAAACAGAAGAGAGATATTGTGGCCAGGACCTGCCAAGGTAAACCACTCACATTGCTCTGATACCTGTCAGCCCTGGTGGCTCCCAGCCCACCACAGGGCCTAGCCCAGGGACAAGGGAATAGCAAAGAGGGGAAAAAAAAGTGCTAACAGTGCCCTGCAGCTCATACACTCCAGCAATAAATCCTTTGACAGGGGGGTACTAAAGGCATTGCTGGCAATAACAAGTCACTGGCAGCCAAAAGCTGGGCTCTGGGGTGGCGAGGGACATGTTGCGGCGCTGCAGCCGAGCTGTGGCACTGTGGTGACAGAGCACAGCCCTGGCTGGCACTGCTGTGACACGAGAGCGTGCAGTGACATGGGTGATCGAGGATGGGGTCTCCAGCAGCAGCTGTGAGATGTGGTTAGAAAAAAGTTCTTTCCTGTGAGAGTGGTGGAGCACTGGAACAGGTTGCCCAGGGAGGTGGTGGCTGCCCCTGGATCCTTGGAGACGTTCAAGGCCAGGTTGGATGAGGCCCTGAGCAACCTGATCTAGTTGGGGGTGTCCCTGCTTCTTGCAGGGGGGGTGGACTAGATGACCTCTGGGGTTCCCTTCCAACTCTAGCCAGTCTATGATTTTATGTGGTGCCTGGTGAGGTCCTGCCCTGCCAGCTGACTGGCACCAAGTCATTCCTCTTTGTTTCTTTCTTTTTCTTACAGTGTTTTTCTCAGCTCAGGAAGCGATAGGAAACGCTGTGGGTCTCAGGAATGCCGACATCCTTCAACATCTCCACCACACCCTGATTATCTTTCTTCCTTTTTTTTTAATTTTTCTTCCCTGCAATTTATCTTTGTACAGATTGTTGTTACCCGTTCTCAGATCTGAACAGAAACAGTGTTTGGGTGTCTCTGTCCCAGACAGGGATTACTTCCTTGTTTAAGTTAAAAATTGACTGTTGATCACTGCAGTGGTTTATCCTAAAGTCTCTACTAAAATTCTTTGTTTGAGATTTGCCTAACCCCCACTGCAGTTAAAACCCTGGCAGGGGCAAATCACATGATTTATTTCACACTCGTTAGTGCATGGGAATCACTTCAAAGCGTTCAGGAAATGATGTGAACAAGGAAACGACATAAGCTCAGGGCCATATTCCCATGCTGAGCTGTGTCCTGCCAGCTGCTGTTGAGAGCAGCATCATGGGCTGGATGTCCATGGGGTCCCACTGCTTGCCTGCTCTCTTCATGCTGAAGAATAGTGGGAGACAGGCCCATAGAATCCCTTGGGTTGGGAGAGACCTATAAGCTCATTGAGTCCAACCCCAGCCTGACCCTGCTCAGGCCACTTCTAGCCCGTGTCCTTCAGCACCTCATCTCTTGGCCTTTCCAATCCCTCCAGGGATGGGGACTCCACCACTGCCCTGGGCAGCCTGTCCCAACGCCCGACAACCCTTTCAGGGGGGAAATTCTTCTGATGTCCAACCACAATCGCCCCTGGGGCAGTTTGTGGCCATTTCCTCTTGGCCTGTCACTTGTTACAGGACAGAAGAGACCAACCCCACCTCTCTGCACCCTCCTTGCAGGCACTTGTAGAGAGCGAGAAGGTCTCCCCTCAGCCTCCTTTTCCCCAGACTCAAAAGCCCCAGAGTTCCCTAAGCTGCTCCTTGTAGGACTTGTGCTCCAGACCCTTCCCCAGCTCCATCACCCTCCTCTGGACACTCTCCAGCATCTTAACATCCTTCTTGTAGTGAGGGGCCCGAAGCTGCACCCAGCACTCAAGGTCTGGCCTCACAACATCCATGCACCCATATCTTGCTATTCCTTCCATCCCTTGCACGCCCCAAGTTGGGGACGATGTGCATCTCCCCAGGCTGCAAACTCCCAGCTTGCAAACTGGGGTCCCATCCAGCTCTCCCCTTCATTGCTGCTCTGTGGTAGGAAGTGTGGGGTGGGACTGCAGAAATGCTCCCTTCCCTTTCCAGCTCAGGCTGAAGCGCTGTGGTGGTGCAGCTGGCACAGCATCCTCTTCAGGCAGGTTCCCCTCCATCTTTTTGCCCAGCTATGGGGCAGGGGAAGCCTCTCTGCCATGAAGACACGTGTGTCTGACCACATCTGCCTGAGCAGAAGAGCTTTCTGTGTCCTCAGCCAACAGTTCTGAAGAGGTTGGGTTAGGGTCAGCCTAGATCTGCGTGTGTTGACACTGTGTAGTGGCTTCAGCAGAGCCCCAGAAGTTTCCCCCTTGCAGCTAGACAGAAACTAGGCAAAATTGTGTAAAATCTCTTTCTTGGGGAGTGGCCAGTTGAAAAATGGTGTTTTTTTATTTAACACCCGTCAATCTGGATGACTTGAAGCAAGGAGGAATTAACAAAAATGCCCTAGAAGAGCTGGAATTCCTTATTACACTAAGAAATCAGGAAAAATATTATCCCAAAGGTCACCTCTTCTGCTGGTTTGTCAGCTGGAGACCAAAATTTCATCACGTGCCAGCCCAGCTGATGTGATCCCAGTGTTCAGGTTAGCATCCAGAGGAGGCTTTTTCCTTTAATCTCAAACTTTAGGTGAATTGGGTTTTGTAACCAACAAATAGTCATTAAAAATAATAATGAAGCAGAAAAAAATGAAAAGAAATAGCTAGAATTATATATCCCAAAGATTAAGGCTTCCCTAAGAAGTAAACCATGTATGACTGGGTTTTTTCACTGTCTTCCTTCCAGTTCTGTATTTTGAAAATGTTTATATGATCCATTTTCTGCACCTGATTAAACCATAATCCTGCCACCATGCAAAGTGAGCCTGCCCTGATCTGTACCTGAGCAGAGAACCCCTCTAGGGGTCTGCAACAGAGTTTACCTTGCCCACATCATTTTTGGGTGTGCTCTTCATTAAAAAAAATCAAGTCAGCAATCTAATTTCTAGCTTTAAAAAGATAAAAAAGAAAAAAAGCACAGTACTTTTTTTTTTAATCATGATTAATTATACTATACTTATGTCTATAGAAATAATGATATTAAACTTCAGATCTGCTATATATCATAGGGGAAATCCTTCAAAACAGCTCATGTAATCACTGTGCAATAGCATTGTACTCCAAACAATAGACTTTTAAGGGCAAATTGAGGATCACCTACCTCAGATCGTGACACTTCTGCTGCTGGATATTTTCTCCTGCTGTGCCTCCAGCCTGCATTTAATTTAATGAAGTGGGGTTTGCAGCTTGCTGATGAGTTGGTCTTTGCTTGGCTCTTGATACTGAATTATTTTTCTAATATATTGATGTCCAGAGTTTAAAAATGGAGGCACCAACAGTTTTTGTAAGTCTAGATGTGCTTTTCTGAGCAAATTGGAGATGGTCGAAGTACTTACAGGAATAGTAGAGGTGCCACCAACATACTGAGTATGGAACCCAAAAATGGTCATTTTTAGCCACCTCATGATGCGGGTGACATCATGAAAAGGGGAAAAAAAAAGTGAAGAGGGCAGGGGCAGAAATTACAAGAGTTAGGAGGAATTTCCCTACTCTACAGCCACCTTGCACAGTTTTAACACAAAGCAATTGTTCCTATGTAATAGTAGTACTGCACTATTTGCTGTGAACTGCTTCCAGGCAGAACTTGACATGAAGTAAGAACTTTGTGTGTGTTTCCTCAACTGTCTGCGGTCTGCATGAACCCAAACACTTCATCTAACTCATGCCCATCTTTCAGTCCCCTGCTCTTTATGAAGACAGGACAAAAAGATGGTTTCTGCTTCAAAGTCTGTTATAAAGCAATTTTTTGCAGTAAGAACGAAGCAAGGGATGATGCCATGTTGGCACAGGCGCTGCTTAACCAACAAAGACCTTTTTTCAGCCTGGTCTTTCTCTTCCCTGTAACACCTGCTTTGTAATTCAGAGTATGCCCAGGTGCCTCTCCCACAAGGACATCACCTTCATAAACAGCTTTAGATTCCTGCTTAGGGGTTGGCCTGTATGTCTGTTGCTTTCTTGCACTGCTAGTCCCTGCTCAGAGGGTTCCATCCACTGAGTCATCCTGGGACTCTCACTGCAACTTTCTCCTCTGGGGTTAAACTGACTCCCAGCAAGGTCTTGAAGTGGACAGGGACTGGTCCTGGGAATCTCCGGGGACTGGTGGTCCCTCAGGAGAAGCACAAAGAAGTTTTCAGCTCTACAACAATAATTACTAGCAATTATTCCTGCTGCAATTCCTAGGAAGGCCATTTCAGTTACAATCATCTCCCATTATCGTGATTATATCAGATTATTGCAGCATGGCCTGACTGAACCAAATTGCCAATCAGCCAACCAGATCAAAGTTGAAAACTCGAGTCAGTGTATCAGGCACAAGGTATTCACTTGAAAATATCTTTAATTTCACTCAACATGTTGCCATTTGCAGTCATTAATTTCCCTCTAAATTTAATCTTGCTACATTTTAATCACGGTGTACTTAAAATCCACCAGGTTTCATTGCCACAGGAAAGGCACCATCACCCCCTGCCAAACCCGGAGCTCCGCACAGGTATGACCAAAACCCAGGGGTGTGTGTGGGATGTTCGCCCTGAGCAGCTCCAGTTTGTTCCATGAGAATCCCACGGGATCTAAGATGTGACTAAGGGCAGTTTGTTCATGGACCCACCCCCATAATTTCACTTTCCAACTAAAAGTAATGGAGAGAAGCGTAGATGTGGTGGTAGTTGTTTGAAAACTATGTAGGCGTAGTAACAGTTGTGTTATTGCCAGGACTTTGGTCTGGTTTTGCTTCAAGTAAAAATGATTGATTAAAGAAAACCTGCCCATGGCAGTTCTGAGAATGCCCCAGGCTGGTCCCACCACTCCAGGGCTTGCAGGATAACACCAAATGTGTGAGAAATGGCACGTGAGTCAGAGTGCTCATGGCAGAGTTGATGGAAATGACTTTGTTCTGAGCCGGTGGTGTGCTCGTGGGGTCCAAAGGCCTTGCTCTTCCCTTCTTTGAGTGCAGGCATGCTTTGAACACAGATTATGTTTTGTGTAAGTCAATTATTGAAGCACTTTGGCATCTCCCTGAAGGAAGATAAATCTCTGTTTAGCAGTCTTGCTTTCTTTATCATGATATGATCACTTCTATTGCAGTTATGGGTGTTGTTTTGTACCAAACCTGGGCCATAAACTTCCCAATATTGATTAGGCTTCAGCAGAATTAATCTATCTAAGGACACTTATTACCATGTTACTAGGAAAGCAATAGGATTGCCATTATATTACCAATAAAATGTGATACACAAAACTGATGGTGGGAAACCCCTAAAACTATTCAACATCATTTCTCCCTGCTGCAAATGAGCCTGAAATGTTCAGTCTGAAACCCCTGACAAAACCCCTCTCTAGTGAGACCCTGAAAAGTGATGCTGAAGGGGAAGCTGCAGGTTTGGGGTGCAGGTGCTTCCTTCAGTGCTCAGAGATGCTTCTGCAGATCTGTACTCACAGACACAAAGGAGAAGCAGAGCTGATGCCATCCATGAGGGGCAGAGAGGGATTTGCATGGCTGAGTTGAGGACCAGAGCTGAGCTGGTGGTCCATGTCCTGCAGGAAAACCTCAGCCTGGGACAAGAGGGGTCTCCAGCAGCCCAGCCACCCCAGCTGTCCTCACCTGGGTGACAGCTAGTGAAGCCCAGCCCAGGAGCAGTGTCACCACAGGACCCTGTGTGGGGTGGTGAAGGCAGGGGAAAAGCTGACCCCCATGGTGGGGGGTGAGAACGGGCAGACTAAGTGCTGCAGGGAGCTGCAGTTGCCATGGGGAGACCTGGGCTCTGGAGTCACACCAGAAGGTCTGGGGGCAAGTTTGTGCCCTGGGTTTGGGAAGTGTTGTGTGTGCTCAAAGGTTGTTCTCATAATTGTTTTATTGCTTCCGATAAGGCAAAGCTTCCTTACTCCTCAGCAGCGTTAATAATTCATTTTAACTGTGGTACTAGGTTACCTTCCATGGCTGCTTTGTCTTCTTCCCCAAACTATTTGTATAACCTGCTGGGACAGACAAAGTCCCCTCCACAGTGCAGCCAGCTGTGCCTTGACCCCATTCCTGCCAGTCTCAGCACCAGGGTGTGGGTCTGAGATGGATGGGGGTGTGCATGGGAAGGACTATCCATGGGTGTTGTTTATTTTTTATTATTAATTATGTGTTGCTTATTAATTACTGCTTTTTGTTTATTATTTGTTATGTATGATTCACTCTGCAGGTAAGAGCAAGTGTAGGGTATTGCATTTGGAGAGGGACAACCCCAGGGACCAGGATAGGTTGGGGACTGGCCTATTGGAGAGCAGAGGAGGTGAGAGGGACCTGAGAAACAGCAGGGTGACCATGAGCCAACAATGTGCCCTTGTGGCCTAGAAGGCCAGTGGCATCCTGGGGTGTATTAGAAGGGGGGTGGCCAATAGGTCAGGAGAGGTCCTTCTGCCCCTCTGCTCTGCCCTGGTGAGACCCACCTGGAGTATTGTGTCCAGTTCTGGGCCCCTCAGTTCCAGAAGGACACAGAACTCCTTGAGAGAG
>VXBZ01010831.1:182657-205006 GCA_013399135.1 Heliornis fulica
TGGGGGTGTCCCTGCTTCTTGCAGGGGGGTTGGACTGGATGACCTCTGGGAATTGCTTCTAACCCTAATCATTCTATGATTCTATGATTCTATGAATATCTCCAGAGAAGGAGACTCCACACACCCCCTGGGCAGCCTGTCCCAGTGTTACACTGACTTTTATGTGCATGCTGATTCCAGTCCTCTCTGGGTACCAGGTGGGACCTGGCTCTGCATCTCCTTCAGGTTATTGAAAGCACACAGACCATCACTCCACCAGAGCTGGTATGGAAGGGGAAGACAACACATCTGGAAGGGAGGAAAGGGTTTTGGGGAAGGTCAGTGTAGGCAGAGAGTTGGAAGGCAGGAGAGCAGCATCCCACTGCTGGCCAGGTAAGCATGGGCAAAAGGAGGGTGCAGTCTCATGGCACATCACTGCTGGGGCTGTCACCTTCCCCACCGTTGTTCCACTTGTGCCAATGTGTTGCTTGCTGGAAGGGGAGACATCAGACCCCAGCAGCTCGCTGCCTGTGCACCCAGATGGATCTGGTATATTCCCCCACCCCCACCCCCCTCCCTTGCTGCTTCTCACAACAAAGCCCAGGCACAGAGAGAGAAGCAGAATCGTGAGAGAATTGTGAGAAAGGGGCAACCACACCACGCAGCAACACATTTTAGGAGAGGACCTCTGCCCAGATTTTTTAAACCAAGAGACAAAGCAAATAAATTCAGCAGGGACAGCAGCAGTGGAAGCAACAAGGGCCGTTTTCTCAGCACTGCTTACAGAGCAGCTGGGAGCTGTAGGCAGCCTGTGGCAAGGAGGGTGGCTGCAGCAGGGAAACCGTGTTGGCAGCACACAGAAAGGACCTTCTCCCACTCCTAAAGGAGAGCTAATTTTCAGATTCGGTACAGAATTTGGTTTTCTGGGCTATATTAGAGAAATTTCTGTTCCTTCCCATAACAAAATGTGCTGGCTGGTGAATCCCTTCCCTGCGCCCAGCCCGAGCGAGCGGCACGATGGGCACTGGGCAGCGCCGGGCATCGCACTGGGGCGCTGAGCCCACATGTTGTACCAGGGTACAGCTCTTGAGGTTGCTGTCAGCATCTCACACAGCTTGTCTGCAGTCAGAGCTGTCATTAACAAACCATAACGACCCCTGCTTGCTCTGTGGTGCCCGTAGGAGTTAATGATTAAAGTCTGGCTGGGGCAGTTCTTGGAATAAGCCAGATACGTTATCGCTGCATAAATACCCCCATGCAGGGAGCAACAGTGATCCTTCTATCACTTGCTGGACTACAAAGTTAAAGGTATTTGGAAACAAAGAGCAGGGGAGATCTCGGAGAAGCAGGAGCATGCTCATGCCCTGCCCCACCAAGGGCAGCCCAGCAGCTCAGGAGGCTGAACCGGTGGCTGCTGTGGCAGAGCCAGAGCACAGGTTTTAAGAGCAGGAATGAGGAACATTGGGTCCAGTTGTATTTTAAGATTTCAGATAAATTTGCATTGCTGGCAAGCAAAGGAAAACAAAACCCTGGTTGTTGGACCACAGCAGGAGTCAGTAGTAAAGGGCTTGGATGTGGATTTTTAGGAGCTCAGCTTTGTTGTCTGGCTTTTCTGTATCTGCATGTCGTTGGTCCTCCGTGGCTGAGCACTGCACACATGGGAGCAGCAGTGACAGGGGCTGGGGGTACAGCCACCTTTTTTCTTTTAAAATTCCATTAGAAACAACAGTGTGGGGGAAGGGAATGGAGAGAAATGCAGAGTATATTGTGTCAAGTCCTGCACTAGGTTGCCCTGGGCATGGACAGGCATCACCCAGCTCACACATGGTGCTGAGCTTAGCAGGACACAGATCCACCTCAGGACACTGCTGCATAGTCATGTTTTAACATGACATCACTGGTCTGTACAGCAGCTCAGCCTTGGCTGAGGGGAGTTAAGAGGGACACCAGGTTTTGGGGAATATTTCTCCTATGCTCTAGAGTCTGCTGCACCTTCTTATTTCATCTTACTAACTGTAAATGACCAGGGTTTGTCCTGACTGGTTGGTGTAACTGGAGAGATGCCCCTAGTGCTGGGGCTGGTGAGCAGGTTAGGCTCAGCCCTGCACCTGCCTTTGGGGCACAGGGACCTGGGGCAGGGTGACATGAGCTGAACCCCAGCAGTATTCCTGCCGTGCCTGGCTCCACAGAGCCTTGCTTTGTTTATCATAACCCCGGGAGGCTCGTGGGGTTCCAGAGCGGTTCACGGCATCGCCCAGAACTGCAGCTGAAGCAGCAGCCTGTGAATTAAACACAGCACACAGCTGGATGAGTCCCCACCCTGAGGTCCCACACTGAGGCAGGGTCCAAGTCCCACTGTCTTGTGTGGTCATTTCTGCAGGCAAAGGGCCATTGCACCAGCATAGGAACCCCTCCCCCTTCTCTTCCATTTGCCCTGCATCCCTGTAAACACCAACACAGAGAGCTGAATGGGAGAGAAATGGATCAGACAAAGCACAGGGATTGTCCTGGTGAAGGAAAGAGAGCTGCAGTACTCCTTGAAATAGGGTCATTTATCCCTCCTTCATCCTTATCCCTGGAGTTGGAGAAGGTCCTTCTCTCCATCTGCACCTGAGAAGGGACAGGACAGAGCTCAGCCACCAGCTACTGCACAAACCCGCTGGGACATGGTAAAACGCCCTTGGACATCTACAGTCCTCTCCCACTGAGCTGGAGTGACTCCAGCATGACCCTGGCTCTCACAGCCCAGGTTTGATGTTCTCCAGCTGCAAATGTGTCAGACCAACCCACTCCCCTGTGGGACACCAGCCCCAGGGCTCCCTGCTGACACCCACACCGGAGCTGCAGCACAGTGACAAAGTCTGTTATTAAGATGTGGCCCAGTATAACTGATGCTCTTTGATACCTCCAGGATTTAACAAGCCACTTCTGAATTTGATCTTTGTAATGAAAGATGTGCACAAGAATGTTTTTAATTGGGATAGTAGGTCTTGACAGGCTCATGCAGACATGGAAATGATATGTCTGCACCAGCATGGGACTGATAGTTAAGAAGTAGATGAATGTTCCATGCAACATGCAAAGCTGAATGTTTTCTTTGTTGTGTATTTTTTGTTTTGTTTTGGTTTTTTCTAACATCACTGCAGTGTATAAAAACAGTTAGTGCAACCTTTGTAAAGGCACTGGGGGTACATCTACCAGCTCTTCAGGTTACTTCTGAAATATTATTATCTCTCTTCATGGCTGGGTCCTTGGCAGACCCCACTGCTACAGTTTTGCCTTCTGGGCAGAAATCAAACAAATTGTGCCTAGAATTAAGTAATGTCTGTTTTCATAGGTACCCAGACAAAAGTCTGGCAGGGGGTTTGGAACTAGATGATCTGGAAGGTCCATTCCAGCTTGAAACATTCTATGATTCTATGAAGAGCCCAGGAAACTGGCTGAACCTGGAAGTCAATTTTGTTCCTGTTCATGTCTTTCTCCCACCCATCTCCCAGGTATCTCTAAATACCATTAAAAGGCAGGAACAGCCTTTCCCAGGCTCTCTGGGAGGATAGCAGCATCCCTGCAGCTCCTTGCATCAGCTGTGCCAGTGTGGGTGGGCTGAAGGAGCACAGGTATAGCAGCCAGTAGCTTGTCTGGCTGCTCACCATCTTTTCCCCTTATAAAAGAGAAGCTCATCATCCTGCTCAGGCTTCCACCAGTCTGCAAACTGAGGCAGCATTTGTTGCTCCTGCAGCAGGTGATGGGGATCCCACAGGCACTTGGCTGAGGAGCAGCTCGTTGCTGGAGAGTCTGCTGGTCTAGAGTGAAGGTAAATCTCTTCCTTTGTGGGTTATGAGTTACATCAGAGCAGGAGAGCTTTGCTACCAGTGGTCCTTGTGCCATGGAGGGAGTGTTCCTGCAATTTTCTGGGTGACATTAAACACAGTTTAAAGTCACCCAGACTTGGGTGACTGGGAAGCCACATCAGCCCATGCTCTGGCTGATGTGGCTCCCCAGCTCCCCCTGCAAACAACAATGGGGAACATCTGGTGCTGCTCTTGTGAGTCCACAAGCCCCAACGGGCCTGATGTGCAGCCAGGCAGCAGGAGAGGTTCCCACCCAGCGCTGCGCTCCTCAGGCTGTAGACCTTCAAGTGCAAATGACTGACCTTAAAGGCAGCAAATGAGAGAGGAAGATGGAAAGATTAAGGTGTGAGTGAAGGGATGAGCCCTCTGAAGCCAGCTCCTGTGTGATTTAATGGTGTGTTTCCATCCACACACTCCTCTGACCACTCCTTTCACCCGCTGCTCATTCCAGCACGGTGCTGCTCAGCGCTGTCTCGCTGCACATCACTTGTGTAACGTAGAAACATGACTCCTGCATTCTCTCAAAGGTAATCACACCTTGTTTATCTAATGAGAAAGCAGGAGAGCATTAAGGTCTCTCTCAAAGCACTTTTTGGCTTGAAGCAGAACCTTAACTTCTAAAACCAGATTGTTTAGGAAGCGAAGGGCTTGTTTCTAATCCTGGAGTTATTTAGTTAAAATCAGGGAGTACTACAGCATGATGTACATGTCAGTCATGAAAGCCAAGTTTTGATTAGGCTCCCCAGTAAAATCTGTCTCCCAAAGGTTGGTTGATAAGCCATAACGGAGTGAAGTTCATTAAGAGGAGCTGTGTACATGGCCTGGTTGGTATGAAACGTAAACAAATGAGAAGAAATTAAAACAGCTGCCTCAGACTGGAGATCAGGGTCATTCCTTGGGAAATGAACTCCAGATCTCCACCTCCCCATGGCATGAAGTGCTTCTGCTGCTCTTGGGCCCTCTGGGTTGAAGCAGGCAAGGCACAGGCGGTGCTGTTTGATCTTGCAAGCGGAATGTGACCTTTTATCGGCTAGATAGGGCTGCAGCCATTGGAAATGAAGGTGTTTATCCCCATGGGCTGTGTCCCTGCTGGGCTGGGACCTTACGCAAGAGCTGACACATCACTCTGCTCGGTGCCACCCAGAGTCAAGCCCTGCTGCTGATGGTTGGATCCTGCTCTTGAAGAGGCACTTGGTCACCCCTCAGCTCTGCAGATCTTTTTTTGCAGCATCTGGGGAGTAGATTCCTTAAGCCAGGCTGTGCTTTCTGCCTCTTGCTTCAGCCAGGCTGGCCTCTGCCCCAGACACAAGCAGGCAGCTGGGGAGGGGGGNTTCCTTGCTCCTGGGCTGTTAGTCCAGAGGCACCTTCCTGAGGCCACATGGACCAGATTGTGTGGGGGTGACCTCAGCTCTGACCGTGTTTATCATGCCCACTCATACTGGGACAGGTTCACACCCTGAACCCAGTGCATAGGGCAGAATCTGTGCCCTGCTCAGTTCTCACACAAATAGTCTTAATCCTGTCTAACCCCCTCACCCTCCAATCCCATAAATCTCTGGAGAGGTGCTCAGGCACCTGCCCCTGCAGGCTCAAGCCATCCCCATGTCTGGTCAAGGGGCTCTGGGCTGCAGTTACTGCTCAGTGTGCAGCCACACAGCGACTTGCCAGTCCTGCTCTGCCACTGCTGACCTGTCTCCAGGCTCAGGGAGTTAAAAACCTTCCAGGCTCCTTCTCCCTTTTATCTATGTGCGACACGGTGTGTCCTGAGCAGCCTCCTGTGTTTTGGTCAGACTGAGCCCATGCAGCTTCTCCCAGTTTCCTCCCTGATGTACAGGTTCCTATTAGCCCCAAACTAATTTAGCTAATTGCTTAACTACAAACAAGTGTTTCCTTCCTTTCATGAAGTGTAGCTAATCAGACATCGTTTTCTCACATTCCTCAGATTCTTTACATGGTCAGCACTACTCCTTCCACTTGTGCACGCTGGGGTTTGTGAAATGATGTGGCTTTTGCAGAAGGATGCCCTCCCTTTCTTTCCATGTGAAACCAGAGCTCTGCTGATGCCTGTTTAAGAAGGAAGCAGAAGCCTGGCACTAGTTTGTGTCAGTATGAGTCTGCTCAGTATTCACAGCACCATCTTTGATTGTATTGAAAGGTCAGTGATGAAAACGATTGAGTACAACTTTAATGCTGCAAGCAGTTAATTAACATCAGCAACCAGTTTAGTGGAGTTGCCTCCATGGGTCAGCCCCTCTGTCTAAAGGTAGCCTACATTAGTTTTGAAATTAAATTGCCTACCAGGAGCAAAGGTGCTGGCTTTAGTAGCAGAGGCTCTCTAGATGTCCAACACTGAAAGCCAGGAGTTCATGGGAGAGGTTTTTGGTGAAGAAAGTAAAAGAAAGTCTTTTTGAGCTCAGGTCTCATTGCAGCTTTCCAGCTAGCAGGGCTGCTGTGGGAGACACCCCCACAGACACAGGAGCCCATGCTGGTTGTAAGGGATCAACTGGAGCAGCAGTCTGGCAGTGCCATGGCAGGGTTTGAGTTTGCTTATTGTACTGGAAGTGCTTTCATGAAATCCCATCTCGTGTGGGTCCTGGGTGGAGGAGGACAAGTCTCTAGCTTAGACCTCATCATTTCAATGCCCAGCTGCTGTTTGTGTCACTGCACTCCTCAACTCCAGACATACTGAAGGTTAAAACTCATTAGTTCTGACTGCAACACGAGCAAATCTGTATTACACAGTCCTTTTCCCATCATATACAAGTTTATTACAGAAATAAGCCACCTTTGTCATGAAAGGTGCACAGCAGAAGCATTGGCAGCATCAGCTGGCTCTGAAAGATGCAAGGAGAGTTTGAAAAGGAATGAAATGACGTTATCTCAGATGTTCATGTCTCATCCTGGGTAGCACTTCTGGTTCTGCCACCGCCACTCAGCCTGTGTCACTCTTACTGTCACTTTGCAGTGAACACGGGTGCTTGTTTGTCTTGCTTTTAAGTGCTATATTCAGGCTGCCAGGGAGAACAGTCCAGCAGCAGGAGGTCTGTGCAGCCATCCAGCCCCTCACCTGTGGGTGCTGTACAAGGAGCACTCATGCATGGAGGAGCATTGCTGAGTCCCCTCCATCGCCCCTTGCTCTGACAGGTTTGTATGTGGCTGTAATGGCTTTTGGAACTTGCACAGGGCAGGTGAGTGCTCAGACATCAGAGGCACTGGATCGAGGTAACAAAACCCCATCACTCACTGAAGCAGCAACAGTCCTGCAGTGCTTCCCAGAGAGTCTTTATCCACAGGAAACCCCTTTTTAAAATAAGCCAAACCCCCAATTCCATGGTTTCCCCGTTGCGATGAATTCCCAAATGCATTAAAGATCTTATGGCTGAATATGCCCCATCCACATGCTGAGTGAAGCTTTAAATTAAATAGCTCATATACACTTGCTATATACAAAACAGTATATACATGTGGTGTTACTCTATTTGCTGTGAAGCTCTGAGTATCTCTGGTGGAACTGATCCCAAGATGCTGGGGCATGACATTACAGCAGAAGATGCTTATGGTTGTGCTGCCTGAGAACAGACAGTGAAGGCACCTGGATCCAGGATGAAAAGCCCCTTTTCCAGCAGCCCTGCTGCCCACAGGCCTATTCCTTCAGCAGACCGAGCTTCTTCAGAGCCTCTCGCCGGTTCTCATCCGTCGTGCCCTTGGGGGAAATCGTCACGCTGACGCAGGACGAGCGGGTGACCCTGGGGAGGTTCTGCAGAGGGTGGGATCTCCGCTTGCTGCTCTTCTCTTGCTCCACCTGCCCGGGATCCTTCAGACCAGCAAAGTCCTTCCCTGCCCCGAGGGATGCTGGCCGGGGGCGGTTGCTCCTGAGGAAGCTCGGGGCAAGCCGCTCGATGAAGGACATCTTCCCCAGGGAGCTGCTGGTCTTGACGCTCTGCTCCTTGGTGCTGGCCATGTAGCTGCTCAGCCCCACCCCTGAGCGCTCCAGAGTGTTGGATTTGAAGTTCATCTGCCGGATACCAGGCACCAACCTCTCTGCTGCCTCAGGCATCTCCCTTGGTTGGGGTTGAGCAGCAGGTTGAAGGTGGGTGTTGGGCTCCCGCCTGTTGTGTGACAGTCCAAGCTTCTCCAATGCCTCCTGCCGGGCTTTCTCCCTCTCCTTGGGGTCAAGGTGCCCCGAATTTGCCTTTTCAGCAGTGGCATCGCTGGGACAGCTGGGCTGGGAGCTGGCTGAGGGTGGTGGGGGTGCTTTTACCTTCTGTCCGGGCTCTGCGGCAAGTGGCACTGGGTTGTTTTTGCTGGTTTTCAGAATAATATTTGGTGGCAATTTCCGTGGCTTGGGGGCAGTTGGAGGCCCATGCTTGGCCTCTGGGTCCTGAGGGGCCACTTCCAACATGGACTTCTCTGACTGGCCCCACGATATCCAAGTTTTGGTCTCCTTAACTGTTTCCCTCTTGGCATCTGAGCGATTGCTACGTGACCATTCATGGCTCACCAGATCATCCTGGAAGGGATCTGGAGGTTGGATAATCAAAGATTCCAGGGACTTCATCTGGCTTCTTGTATTGGCTTGGTCAAGCCTGTCCTTTTCAGACATCTCTTGTGAAGATTTACCGACCAGCACTGTGTCCTTCACCGTGTGGACAGCTGCTTTGCTGTCAGAAGCTCCGTTTGCTCTTTGTGCATTTGCCACAGTGATACCCCTTGGAAGACTGTAGTATCCTGGGCTTGGAACCGCTGCTGGAGCTGAGCTTGAGAAGGTGGAGGTGTTCTTAGCACTCTTCTGCTCAGCTGCACCTCGAGAGGGAGCCCCATATTCCAGATCTAGGCAGAGAAACAGATGTGAAGTCATGCCCCGCTCTGCACACTGGACACGTTCCCCTGCACAGGACTCACTCCACACCTGCTCAACCAGTGCAGCCGTGTGACAGTACCAGAGAGTTCACCCTGACCACAGCTAATGTGCTGTCACAGCTAAGGAAGTCAGTTTACTCATGGGGAACGAGGACTCTCATTAATCTATGTAAATCTGTTCAGATCATGAGCAAAGGCGCTCTGCCCTGCGGCTCTGCTGACCTCAGGAGCTGCTCGCAGCTCCTGCAAGTGAGGAGGAGGAAGATGCAGTTGGAAAGTGCTGCTGCCTCGCTGCCTACAGCCACCTCTCGCTGCGGCGTGATGCAAACAAGCTGGCTTCAGCTTACTGGAAGCAACTGGGGCAGTGCTGCTTCCCTGCCTGCCATGGGAATGTACCCCAGTGAGGCTGGGTTGCAAACAAGGGCTGGAGCACGGGATGCCAGCTTACCTTGGGGGACAGAGTCTCTCTTAATCCACGTCCCAGGCAGCTCTGAGGGCTCCACGTAGTCGGTCTCATCGGTGGAGACCCCGCTGTCTGCTTCTGCATCCAGTGAGCCAATAGTTTCTTCTAAGAACATCAAGCACTCTTTCTCTTCCACAGATAAGTAGTCATAGCTGTTATCACTCTGAAAAAGAAAAAAAGGACCACAGGGAAGGGGCAAAGGTGTATTATTATTCACAGCCCTGACAGGTACAGAGAGACCTAGGTCAGCTCTTGGACAGGGGACTTGACCAGTGACTATTCAGGAATTGGTGCTTACAGCTGCAGAAAACTACACAACTTCCTTTACACATATATATTATACATATAGTATATAAAATATATATATTGTGGGGGATAATATGTATATATATGTGTATGTGTACATATATATATACACATATATACACATACACATGTATATACACGTGTGTGTGTATATGTGCATCTTTATGTGACATTTCTATATTAGCCTACTATGATGGGTTATTCTTAACTTGGAAACTTGGCCACTACCATTACTTTGAGATATGAGGAGATGGGTAATGTTGGGGGTCTATCAATAGACATCTATACCAGTCAGCAGTGCTGAATCTGAGGAGCTTCTCTAAATATCATAAATAGAAGGTTTATCTGTGGTGTCTCCTTGTTCATAGCCCAGCTTTGACAGGAGTATGGCAAGATCAAGTTTAATTTTTGTTGCATTTCAAGTCTCATACCATGTCAGTGCTGGTTACAGGGCAATATGTACAATATACCATGGAACAAACTGAGGTGCAGGAAAGGATGGCTCATGCATCAGATTAACAACCCTGGAGGAGAAATTGTCCCAGGTGGAGTTGTTTATGAGAGATACCAATCCAAATCTTTTACCATGCAATATTGCAACCAGTTTTTCCATCCCTAATAAATTTCAGAGGGTTTGGTTCTGGTTTGCAGTACATCAAATGGAAAACCTGTTTCAGGACTGAGCCTTGCACTTGCACATATCAATTATGTGCTGAGTCAGACAGGATGTAATTAGTCCATCAATCTTGGAATCAGTGTTTGGAGACAAACAAGCTTTAATGGACAGATAGTGAAAAATTACACCTCTACACCCATGGTCCAAACTCATCTCTGCCTTAACTTCGAAATTAATCTCCTGTCAGCCAGGAGGAGTACGACTTGCTGCCTCTTCCAGGTGAAGCCACCCTTGTTGGAGCCAGTCTGACCCAGTTATCCAACTGATCTAATCCCTTGCTGGGGAACTCGCCAGGCTCCTCCTGCCCAGCACCTGCACTATCTGCCTGCATCATCAGGCAAAACAGGAGCTGCTGGGCTCTTGGTATTGTTACCTGGAGGAGACCTTGCAGGAGCTTAGCCTCCTGGTCCTGCTTTGGGGCAGGAATTAATTCGGTCCTTGCACTTTCCTTAGCACAGTGTTGCATCAGGACACTTGGGTGCTTCCAAAGCACAGATGGAGAGCACTTTTGAGCAGAGATTTGACCAAAAATCCCTCTTCAGCTTCCAAAAGAGGAGAGTTGAGCCCCTGCCGTGCCTGGGCTGGGTGCAGTGGGGTTAGTGGGGTTACTTACACTCCCTTAGTGGTTGGAAGCCGTGCTGACCATGCTGTCACAGCTGCCAGAGTTGCAGCCAGCCATCCCCAGCCCCAGCTCCTTCCTAGGCATATCACAGGCTGCCGCGGTGTCTGGCGCGGGGTGCAATATCCCGGCTGAAGCAGAAGGAAGGAGAAGCATTAGGCTATGAGACCCCTCCCAGGGCAATGCAATTGTGCTGACTCAGCTGGAGGGAGGGCAGGTGAGATGTCAAGCTGCCAGATGGATGGGAATGTGCTTGATCTGGGAGCTCTCTCTGGGAGAAGGGCAGCTGGGCTTTTGTAAAGCGTCCTTGGAGGTGAAGTATTCCTCCAAAAAATTGGAAATAGAGAAGGCTCTGGAGTGCCCATGTGTGGGTCTCCCACGTTGGTGGTTCAGGGTAGTGGGAAAGGTGGTTCCCAGCTGAAGGAAGAGGCTGTAAATCCATTTCAGCTTGGCAGCTCAGCAGCAGCAATTCCACCCCAGTGCAAGCCCAGCTCTGCTTCGTGGAACCTCTGCCCTCCTCCACTGGCTGAAGTGCTCTCAAACATCCCAACTCCAACCTGAAGCGCTGCCATTAAGCCCCAGCCTGGCTCTGCCTGGAGCTTCCTCCTGGCAAAGAGCTTTGCCACCCTTCCTCAGGGCCCACGGAGGTGGTGTGGCTGTGGGGAGGTTCCCCTGTACCCTCGGGTCATGCCTGGGTGTGTTTGGGCACATGCCTGGCATAACCTGCACGGAGCAGGGTGGTGCTGGGGGCTGCAGCGATGTGCCTGCCTACAGCCACCGCCATCCCCTCTGCTTGTGGCAATGCCTTTCTGCTGCTCTTCCAGATGCAGCCCATACCCCCAACACCAGTGGGACCCGACCGTGGCAGTGGCTGGCTGGCAAACAACCTGCCGGGGGGGTGGGGGGCGGTCCGACAGCAAGAGCTCCCTGGGAGAGTGTCCCAGGTGGCAGAGGGGCCAGTTATGCTTGCAGGGTGTGTGGCCAGGAGAGCTCTGCTGCCTGCAGGGAGAGGTCGAGCAGTCTACAAAAGGCATAATTACTTATGGATGTAAAGCATTAAGCTTCCAAAATTTACCAACACCCCCAATTAAGGTGTTTTCTTTGTGCACACCACCCATTCTCCAGGAGAGGAGAACCGGGCTGCGGAAGAGCGCAGCAAAACAAACACCCCCTCCAACACACACGGACCCACGCAAGAGGATTTGCTCATCAGAAGACAGAGGAGCTCTTTGTGCTGTAACCTGGCTGGGGCACGAAGGAACAGGCTGCTGGGGCTTTTTCTTTTTTTTTTTTCCCTTCTAGCAGGATCAGGGAATTAGACCTAACAATAAGGGAGCAAAACTGGCTGCTTGTTCAGAGCATTAGACCCTGAAAGGATTCCTTTGTAATTGGAATATGCCACAAAAATCAGATTTCAACACCCTCACCCTGGCAGATCCGATCCTCCCACGCAGGAAGAGTTTAATATTCTGCTCTTGGCTTTGCATTATTTGCTGCTTACATTACATTTCAGTAAGCAGTGGTTTTGGAACAGGAATACCCTTCTGTCATTCTTTGAATTGGGATAACTTTATAGCCAGAGATTTTAGTTATCTGGAAGGAGAGCCACCATCTTGATTTTTGGGGGGGGTTTAGGCTTTTGTGAAGTGCAGTTTTTCTGTGCACTGGAATATTAGCAACGTGGATCTACTTCTAAGCAGCAAGAGACTACTGCCAGCTCGATTTGGATCATAGAGTCATAGATTGTGTTAGGTTGGAAGGGACCTTCCAAGGCCATCTAGTCCCACCCATGCAGTGATCAGGGGCACCTTCACTAGATCAGTTTGCTCAAAGCCCCATCGTTCCTGACCTTGGATGACTCCAAGAACGGAGCCTGTACCACCTCTCTGGGCAACCTGTGACAGTGATCTCAGAGGGAAGAATTTTTTCCTAATATCCAATCTAAATGTCCCCTTTTTTAATTTAAAGCCATAGCAATCACTGTGATGCTCCTCACTCCCTGCTGCACAAGGTCTGAAGAGCAAAATGCTCCTGAGGAAGCAAAAGTCTTGATCAAACTTAACACCTGCAGCTGGTCAGAGCCAGTGTCCCCTTTGTGGGACATCTCACATGCGATGCATCCCTGGGGGGGTGAGCAGCAGCACGGCCCTGCTCTAATTAGGGGTCTCATCAGAGCTCATTTCCCTGTAAAGATGCCCACAATCCTCAGCCCACTGGAAAAAATAATTAGCTCTTGTTCAAACAGCGATTGCAGAACCATAAAGCAGCTCCAAGGCTTTGTACCCGCAGAGCCCCAGCTCACAGGGAGGCAAAGTTCAGCCCAGAGCCCGTCCGAGCCTGGAGAGGATCTACTCAGAAACAAGAAGTTAATTTTCCTGCCCACCCATTCTCTCATGTGATTATGGCTCAAACACATTCATCTGACTCAGGGAAGGGGAAAAATCTGTGTTGAAAAATTGGCATTTTTATGATTCAGAAGGATTTTTACCCTTCCTTTTGCTGAAAGACATGGCAGTTCAGCCACAAATTAAAAATATGACCGAGCATTTAAATTAAGATGTGGCACTCAAAAAGCTGATTTTTAGTGGTATATATCATCTCCCACTAAAAGGGCTTTTAGAAGTAACTTTTTGTTTTTTCCCTAAAATAGATGGTCAGTTTGTTCAGCTTTTGTGACAGCTGCTGTAACAGTCCACGCAAAGCTTGCTGAACCCTCAGACATCAAAGAGGTGCTGGGTAATAATTAATGCTAATTGCTTTATATGAAGAGGCCAATTTCTTTCAAGCCCTCTGTCCCAGCTCCTCAGAAACGTTAAAGAACCTCGGTGGGTTCTGTTAAGGCAGAGCAATCATATCGCCCCCCTGCCCACCCCCCCAACACCTTACAGCTGCCAGCAAAGGGCTTTGGCCTGGCCAGCTCCAAACACCAAGTGAGGCACCATTTGCAGGTAACACCCCAGCTGCTCCTGCTCTTCAGCAGGACGGGTCCCACCTCGGGGTGAAAGGAGACTATGGCGGCAGATCTGTAGTTCCTCCTACTTAGAGAACTAACTCCAGCGCCCGTAGCAGTTGCCCAAACTGTTTGCAGTCCTGAGCAGAGTTCTCCCAGCCCCTCCACCAGTCTCCCCAGCTTTCCTCCTGCCACCACCTTCAAACCACCTTGTCCATTTTCACTGGGGCCACCTCCCACGCCGCCTCCACCACACTTTCCCTTCCAAAGCAAAGCACGTCCGCAGCCCCGTGTCCCATCTGGGGAAGAGGAGCTCAACCCCTCTCCCACAGCCCCTTCAGCAGGAAAGGACAGAAAGCAATAGACAAGAAAGAATAGAAATTATTAATTATGTTTCTCTTTTTACCAGGACGTCAGTCGCTCTACGCTGCCCAAATCCTTGTTCCAGACGTGCCTATCCCAGGACTTCTTTGCTTTTCTGGGCTATCCAAACAGCCTGGTTACACATTAACTCCCCTCCCCGCAGCGATACGGCTGCGCGGGTGCTTGGTGGGTGGGTGCTCAGCAGGTAGATGCTTGCAGGCAAGCCCCCAGCCCCTCACCTGCAGCCTGCTGCACCGCAGCAAGAGAACCTCATCTCGCACTCATGCCAGGCAGGATCGCTGCTGCTCTGGGCTGGGGTCACAACCCAGCCAAGCCTCTAAACCAGCTTCATGTTCTGACCTGAAGCAGCCGGGTCCCTGCGTGCCGTGCTTGCTTGCAGCCCTGCCAGAGCCGCTTTGCTCCGAGCCAGCGCGGTGCAGGCAGAGGCGAAGGCAGAAGTGGGTGGCAGCACCAGCACCCCGTGCCCGGGAGGCTACGGGTAGCTCTGCTCAGCACCACCCAGCTCACTCACTTCCCGACTTGGCTGGTGTCCTCTGATGTCCTCGGCACGGGTTTCGCTGGAGACTCCTTAATCCGACAGCCTGTTCTGCCACATAGCTGCTCGCTGACACGCCAAGGAGCCCAACGCGCAGCCCTGACCAAAGCACCTTTATACGTAGTAATTAAGCCCTTTGCTGGGTGTTTGAGCCGTGTGCTGCTGAAGGCATTACCCCACAACAGGTTTCTTCTCTCAAGTGGTTTTGTGCATGAGGTCCCTCAGCTCAGCGTGGGACCAGGTTCCTTCTCGGCTCTCAACACGCAGCTTGGTTCCCGAACAGGTACGTACTTGCACGTTACCAAAGCTTTCCTGGACATGGAGAGTTTGCTGCCTGCTCCTGTACACAGTAAGGACATTGTGTAAAGATGGGGAAAAAGCCCTTTTAGAAGGGAAACTTCTCCACTAAGTTTATTTGCAGGCTAGAGAAGGGGGTGCCCAGGTCCTCTGGGGCTTGCTCTGCTCATACTGCCCAGCTGTGACTCCCCCTCCATCCCCAGTATCGTTCCCTGCAGGAGTTGAGGCCCTCCACAGGTTCCCATCCCACCTCTTTATTGCTGCCAACTCTTCTTCACAAAGCAGCTTGAGGTCAAGTCATAGAGCCTCTGTAAAGCTAAAGCCCCCAGGATATCCATCGGGCTCCAACCCCTCACAGCTGCCCTCCTCACTCACACCAACACTTCTGAAACTGCTGCCAGGGCAGTAAATTTCCCCTGGCAGCATTCCCCTCCCAGGACAGGGGTGCTGCCTCGCTCCAGGGCAGAAGGCAGAGAGGAGCCTGGTGACTCCATCTGCAGCACTGTGAGATGCCAACTCCCAGCACCTGATCTGCACTGGTGATGCTGCAGAAGCAGCTGAAGGAACTGCACTGCTTCATTGTTACCCTAACTTTGAGCTCTCCTATTAAAATTACAGCTTTTCTGATGATAAACAATGTTCAGGCCACTGCTCCCCCTCCCCACACAGGGCATTGACTCATACCTGCTCTGCAAGGTGCTCCCCATGGAATAATTGTAAACATCCAAGCAGAGACCCTGAAGCAAACTTCCATAAGTGATACACCCCCCATATTCATTCACATTTTCATCCTTCAATAGTTTTTATTTTTAGAAAGAGAGCTGTGTTGCAATGTGTGTTCCCTGCTGCACAGAACAGGGAAGTGGAAACCAGTTATTTACAGCCATGGTGGGATGGAGAAAAGGCAGATGAGCCAGGAAGCACAGGGGTTCCTGCCAGCACTGCTGAGCCCCAGCTGAGCACTGTTATAGAGGGAAATGAGCTGAAGAGCAGAGTCAGGGGTTTCTGGAGTCTTCACTAGCTCTGCTCCTTCCCACACTGGCCTGCAGCAGAGGTAAGAGATGCGAACGCGGCACGTTTGGAGCAGCAGTCCCAGCCCCACTGCTGCCTGAGCGTTGCGACAGCTGGTGGTTGCAGGGCTGAGTGCAGGACTTAGCATAGATGTTTCTGGAAGGATTTACTGGTGTTGTGCTGGAGGGTGCAGCAACTTAAATGGAGCCAAACTGGTGTGGGTTTTGTCAAGCTGTGCTTAGTTTTGAGTGTGATTTAAGAGAGGGAGTAAATCAAAGCCTGTTTTCTTATTGCACGTACACAGGGTGAATGAGTTCCAGGGTAAGGCAACAGGGTGAGGTACTTTGGGGATGTGGTTTAGTAAGTAATATAGGTGGTAGGGGGACAGTTGGGCTACATGACTTTGGAGATCTTTTCCAACCTTAATGATTCTAACTGTGTGCTGAAAGCAGGATGCCTTGGGTCTGTACAATCAGGCAGGCAGAGCCTGCTGCCTGCAGAGCTTGGTGTGGGTCAGGCAAATGTCACCATCCACTGAGAGAAGTTTTGAGCTTCTCTGAATTGGATGCCCAGAAAGAACCGGTTCTTTCTCCACATTCCTCTTCCACCAACAACTATAAATAGCTGCAACCCAGAATAAAGTGTGAGTTCATCTACATGGCATGAAGCATATGCAAGTAGGCAAATGATGCAGAGAAAACTAAACATGACAAAGTCCTTCTGTGGCGCTGTGAGCAGCCCCGTTGTGCCTCACCCTGCTCTTAAATGAAAGGGCACAAATGATTCAGGCCTGACCCTGCACACATACAGCATCACCAATGAGATACCTGTTGATGGAACAGCCTTTACTGGAATTTGTGGGACTGTTGGACACTTTCCTCACACTGAATTCGATGTAGAGTATGTATGCTGACAAATCAGTTGTGGAAAATACTAGTAGTTAATACCCACTATGACACAGGAGTTTAGAGGAATAATTAAATCTTAATGTGGTGGGAAGTAAACAAGAAGCCTTATTTATTATCCCTGTTTGACAGAAAAGAGGTAGAGAGCTGAGGTGATGTGTTTCCATAGCTTGGTTAGCATTAATCTACATAGTCCCTTTCGAGTCAGCTCTCAAGGTATAACACAGTTCCCAACGTTTTTTCCCCAAGGCTTTAATTAAAAATAATAGACAAGGACACTGCAATCTGGGATAACCTAATTTTGTAACTAAGTCCCCTAGTGCTTTCTTTGGTGGTGCTTGGACTCAAAGGGGTGAAAAAGTGATACTGATGTCAACCAATCTGCAGTAATTTTATTCTGCCCCGTCCTAAGCAGAGAAAAACCCAATGGCAATTTTACAGCCAGATGCAGTTCAACTCTAAACTCAGGCAGATATCTGATTTCTATGATAGAATTCTAATTTTCAAAGCAATGAGCTTAGTCTTTTTAATTTTTGTTTTTTTTACTACTCTTACTAAAGCATTTCCATACCAGGAAGAGGTTTGGAGGGTTCACCCAAGGGTGGTTTGGTGTGGGGCAGGAGCCAGGGTTGCCCTCTGGCACTGCCTGTGCTGCAGGCAGTGGGATGTGACAAAGACAAGTGTGAGTCAGGCAGGTTTCTCAAAAACTTCCTTGACAGATGGATTCCAGCATCAGTGTAGATGTGGAGACCTAGAAGAACACACTGCTGGCCAGCTGCAGACAGGGCTCAGAAATTCAAAGACTGAGGCACAGACCAGACTAAACATGCACCACTCGAGTTTAATAGTGAATGGCACCTGGAACTGACACTTCCAGGAATGTTTCACTGCAATGGGAACAAGCTCTGCCAACATGGGTGGGAATCCTCACTCAGTGTGTGAAGTCAGACAAGCTTTCAAAGTGCTGTTACAACCAGGAGATATGTTGCTCTTCATACAACATGGTATTTGTGAAAGGCCACATGAACAGAGCACATTAGGCTCTTTGTTAATTGCAGGAGGATCTTAGTGAAGTGGCCAGTTTAGCACCAGGAAACTGTAACTCCCTCCTCAGCTCAAGATCCAGAGCTGCATAGATTGGTCAAACAACACCAATTAGTAAGTGCTCTGCTGAAGCAGGATTTTCCATTTCCAGGGCCCATTTTGTCACTGACCTCTGTGCTGAAGCATTCAGCAGTGAAACAAGGGAGCATTTTCAACAGGAACTGTCAGAAGAGTAATGGTAAGGACACATCTGTAGCTTATGTAGCTTATAGCCAAGTGGAGGTGACACTTCCCTGTCAGTGCCTAAGTCCCACCACCCCCCTGTGGTGAAACACCTGTAACTTACACCTTGCTGTGTAATGAAATGCAGTGTAATTTATGTTCAGTGCAAACAGACTGCTGGTGTTTGGAAGTTCATCAGCTAGTACCAGGCTGTCAGTTTTGTCATTCTCCCACAACTGCATCATTAAGTGCACAAAAATGCTGCTTAAAGATACTTAAAGACATTTAGAAGAAAGGAAGGTGTGCTTTATACATACCCATACCTTACAGTTCAAATAATGTAGACACTTTCTGTTTAGGAGAATCATTCAAGGTTTTCAACTCACAGTTTTTATGTGGCTTACTTGTTCCTTGAAAGCTTATCAGTGTGTACTGGTATTGACTTTATGAAGATGAATTACAGCAGTTCAGTAGATTTTTTTTTTTTTTAACCAAAGAGGTTTTATTTTCTAGGCAACAAAAGAAAACATCCAAGCAGTGATACTGACACATTCCCCTCAAATGTACTGATTCACCCATAGCAGATTTCCAATGCAAACATGATATGGCAAAGCTAAACACTCTGGATTAAAGAAAGCTAACTGAGAAACCAAAATATTTTTGCACACCTTCAGAAATCCACCCGGGATGCAAAGCTAAAATCTAAGTGTTGCTCCCCAAAGTTAATACATTTGCAAACATGGCAGACAATAAATATGCATCTTCCACTCCTGCTTCAAAGACACCCAAAGACAGTCACCTCGTACACCTCTCTGAGGTAGGTATGATGCCCGTTCTACAGATGGCAAATGGTGAGGATCAGCTCCTTGTCCAAGGCATCTCACCACTTCAGTGTGAAAGCTGAGAATACAACTTAGGATTGACAGTCTCTTGGTCTCATTCCTAGACAGTATTTCATCTCAAGTAGTTATAACACAGTGTAATCTTCAAGTTCCTTTGAACTGTCAGGTATTTCTTTAGGTTTATCAGCATCCAGAGGGCTGGTTTTAATGTTGGTTTGGGGTTGGGTTTTATCCTAATGCTATGCTAAAAGTAACACTGGCAGCTAAGTGGCTTTCTCTAGGAAACTCCCAACAGTGCTAACATGTATTTTAATACTGAATTAAAAAGAAACCTGGCCCGTAATGCTCTTTGTGATTCAACTCTTTGTAATTAATTATTCATGCCTTAATTCAGCAAAGCACACGCTTGTGTAGTTACGTTCCTTCCTCACTGAGATCCTCCTCTACTTCAACTGGGGGCCTCTCCTGAGAACTTTTTACAGAAAAGCAGCTTAGCTTTCTATAGAAAAGGGAGTTTAGCCAGATGCCTTAACAAATGGCTGCCTTTAAAAATCCAATCTTAGATTCCACTCAGAAAGTGGGTTTATTTCAGTCTAATCACGCAGGTTCTTGCTCCCCACTTGTGCAAGGAAGGTACCTCAGAGGAATAGCAGGCTAAGGGTATTTGAAAATTTGTAAACCAAGTATGTGTTGCAGGCATTTCAAAGAAAAAAAAAGTCCCTTTCAGTAATATGCACCTTTACAGCACCTTTTAAAAGGCCTCGAAAGCACTTACTGTTAAGCCTCACAACCCTGCTGTGAGGTAAGATACGGTAACCAATCTCAACTTCACTGATTCTGAGCAGAGTGAGAAGTAGGGCAGTTTACACAGCTTGTTTTGTTCTGAATATGAAACTGCACCCTTCATTATGAGAATTAAAGTGTTGCTACTGACCAGTCATCGGTGACAAATCCAACACATTAAGGCAGAATGCAGATGAAGAAACTTCAAGGCTCCCTTTCGGGTCAGCACTCTGTCCTTGTACACAGGGCAAAACTTTTTACTGGCAAAGGGTGAGAACTAAACCTTAAAGTGCTCATTTACAGTATCTGGAATCTGGTAGAGCTTAGTAACACTGTGGCCAAGGGATTGACTATACCCAAGGAAAGTCTACATAAATGTATTTAACAGATGCAAATTAAGTCACTTCCCTATCTACTATTATTTCCCTCCTGCCAGAATTTCAGATACTATTATGAAGAGGAACCCATAGTATTTCAGGAAGCATGCCTACGTTATGATGCAGTGTAAACAGCAGGGGGATTTGATTATTTTTCAAGCAACTAAAAGCTACCTACAGAGGATTAATATGTTTATTCAACACTTAACCACCTACTTGTTAATTTAAAGAAGGCTATCTTAAAGCTTAGAGGCCATTTCCTTCTCTAAAGCCATGACTTCACACAAACAATACAGTCTACTTCTGATGGTATCACAGTTTAGGGCAGCTTTGGAGATACTTTATCCATTAAAAACTCTGCACCAGTGAGCAGTTTCCCCTCCAAGAACTCCAGTATCACCAGTGCCTAATCCTTAGTATAAGTAATGCTGATACATCTGTTTCTCAAACCCTTAGATCAAGTTAATTACCCTGAAAACATAAACCAGAGAGATTAATTCAGCAACTTGGAGACTTATGTTTTTACCTTAGTGTTGCACATGATTTTACGCTAGTGTTGCCCGAGCCTGATTTTCCACATTGGCTCAGCTCACATACACAAGATTATTTCAGAAATCCAAGTTTTAGCCACCCCTGCATACCACCACCTGTCAAAGTACTATAAATTAGCATGCGAGAAGATACCTACTCTGAACCCACCGGTGGGAGTTACTAACCGTAACAAACCTGCGCGTCTTGGCCGTCGTTAATTAATGCGCCTTTTCAAGCTCTGTGAACGGAATTTCTCATGATTACATACAGCTTATCTGGAAATCCAGAATCTCATTCCGGATCGGTGAGGTAGTCGATGTAACCATCCTCATGCAGACGTCACACTTCGCCGAAGTTGGTGTGTCCGGTCTCCTTGGCGTGTTCTCTGGCTTCTACTTGTCCAGTCAGTCCCTTCTGGCACACCATGCACCTCAGCGTAAAGCGATTCACGTCGGTAAACTGCCTCTTCCGTCTGGCTTCGTCCGCCAACTCCAACGCTTGAGCAAGAACAATGTCATCCGTGGTGGAGAAAATGGTCTGGGGAGGAACGTCCGAATCGGGGATCTTACGCTCAAGCGGATCGTAATGGATCCCATCATAAATTAAAAGGACCCGCTTAGTGTAACCGGCGTCTTCCCCAAAACGGTCGATTCTGACTGTCTGGGTATCCACCACGCAGATTTCACACTGGTAAAACTTGGATAAAATGGACACCTCGATGGCTCCTCCCCAAGTCTCTTCTCTTCTGATCCAGTCACAATACTCCCTGTTAGTTTTCCCTAGAACTGCCTCACAGTAAGATTCAGGATCGCTCGCTACTATCTGGGCTATGAGGCTGCGCATCTCTGGAGCGCAGCCCGGGTCGTAAATGCCACCCTCCACCACATAGTACACGCTGGTGAAGAGACAGGAGTTATCTGCCGGTACAACCCTCCTCGCAAGCACCGGCACAGCTTCCCTGACTGAGTTAGACATCGTTCTTTTTGTGACCACGGGTGAGTCGGCCTTGGGTTTGGATGTGTCCTCTTCCACTATCAGAGTGTCGCCTGTCAGACACAAAAGGAGGAAGAATTGAGAGCCGGGACGCAGACGGGAGTTAAAGATGCTGCTTCTAAGGGAGGGCGACACACCCCGTTGCTGCCGTGCCCCATCGCTCCTTGCCGTGCCCAACAACACGGTATCCCGATGGAGAACGGCCTCAGCCAGTACTCACCTGCCGGGTCCCGGCCTCCGTGCCCTGTCAGCCCTCAGGGAGCCCCGCGCTTCTAACTCTGCGGACCCCAGGACGCGCGGGTAAAAACGCTACCGGCGGAATCGCTGCCGAGCCGGGTGTGGGGAGCTCCCCCGGGGAGAAGGAACCGGACCGACCGCCGGCTGCCGAGGGGCGGGCTGGCCCGCGGCCTCTCTTAATTACGGCAATCAGAGCCGGCAGAGCCCACAACGCGCCGGTCCCCGCCCTCCGCCGCGCCCGGCCTTCACCTCACCCGAATGGATGCCGAGATCTCCGAGCCGCCGGTCACCGTCGCTGAGGTCCAGGCTCCGCGGCGGGAAGCCGAGCAGGAGGCGCTGTGCCGGGGCGGGGACGCCGGTGAGGGTGGCCAGGGCGGCCTGCATGTCGCGGAGGCGGGAGTGGGCTGTGAGGCCGGGAAGCGGCTGGGTGCCGCTCCGGGCCTTGCAGCGCAGCCGCAGCATCCTCGGCGGGGCCGCCGCCACC
>VXBZ01010831.1:205327-233345 GCA_013399135.1 Heliornis fulica
AAGGGGAGGACGCTGCGCGTCCCGCGCAGGAAAGTGCGCGCCTTTCTTAAAGCGCGGTCTCAACGCCGCGGGGACGCGCTCTCCGTGCCCAGTTCGTGCTGGTCCGCGGCCGGTGCTCTTCCCACCCATCCCGGGGCTGAGTTCCCCACCGCACCGGGCTTTGCCCTTCCGCGGGTCCCGGCTGCTCCCTCTGGGTTCGGTAACATCCTGGGTGCCGTGAGCCCCCACCGGGATGCTGCTCCCCTGCACCTGCCCTTCCCCAGGCGTTTTCCCAGGTCGTTTCTCCGGTTCGTGGTTAGAGAACGTGACCGTTGTGTTAAAAACATCTTTCCCGTGCCCTTGGCAGCTCCTGCCCGATCGGTAAATGGTTTTAATGATAAAAGACTCATATTAGGCCCATTAGGCACGACCGGTGCGCTGTTGCTCATCCGCCTCATTAGCTGATGCCCGGGAGACCAGAGCGGTCCAGGGCCGATTGCGTCTGTTAATTAGCTGCAAGGACGCAACAGCGAGCGCGTTATGGGATGCAGCTCGGCCTCCCAGGAGATGGGACACCTCTGCATCGGGGATGGCTTTCAGCTGGGGTGGTTTGCACCTCCCCTATCCCAGCCGCCCTGCAATGCTGCTGATGTTCCTGGGGTTGGTTGGGTTTCTTCGCAGCATGGGCATCCTACATGACCAACTCGCCGACGCTGATCGTGATGATCGGCCTGCCCGCACGCGGCAAGACCTATGTGTCCAAGAAGCTCACCCGCTACCTCAACTGGATCGGGGTACCCACCAAAGGTACATGCCGGGGCTGTTGGCTCGTTCCAGTGTGGGGGTGGCTCTTCTCTGTGCCAAGAGCACCAAGAGATCGTTTTGCACAACGTCAGTGGTCTCACGTGCTCGTCTCTTCTCTGTGAAGTGTTTAATTTAGGAGTGTATCGCCGGGAAGCAGTGAAGTCTTATAAGTCCTATGACTTCTTCAGGCACGATAACAAAGAAGCCATGGAAATCCGCAAGTAAGTCAGCCTGCAGGGGCTGAACCCATCTGTCATGGTCTGGTTAGCCTCAGGTCTTGGCAGGCTCGTGTTTGAGGAGCACAATATAATGCTGAATGCCCATGAAGCAGCGGGAGGAGGTAGCACAGCCCATTCAGGGGAGTTTTGTCACTGGCTACAGGTTGGCACAAAGAGCTGGGGCTGTGGATGCCCGGCGGTGCATGAAGTATGAAATATGTTGTAGATACAGGTGTCTTATGGTCTCTGCAAAGCTGAGGGTTGGCTGGTCAGTGGGCAGAGGGGAGGATGGGTAAGAGTCTCCTCAGTTATTCAGAAGTATCTGAACTCTACATGACAGTACCTCTCTCTCCTGCAGACGATGTGCCTTAGTGGCTTTAGAAGATGTGAAGGCTTATCTCCTGGAGGAGTGCGGGCAAATTGCTGTGAGTCTTCCCTGGGCTAAGCGGCTTTATACCTGGGTAGTTCAGAGCCACCCAGGGCATTTGGGGACCTGATTGGAGCCCCCAAATGATTTGGGGTTGTTTAAAAGCTGTGTCTAAACTTGCTAATTTTCTGGTAGGTGTTTGATGCAACCAACACAACTCGAGAAAGACGGGACCTGATCTTAAACTTTGCTAAAGAAAATGCTTTCAAGGTAGTGCTCCTGTATTTAAAGCGTAGTAGGGTCTGCAGCTCCAAGGGGTGTTACTGCTCGCTTGGGCTGGAGCTCTCCCCTTTAGGGTCAGACTTCTCAACCCTCTAAACATGCTCCCTTGCCTTCTTCCTAGGTGTTTTTTGTGGAGTCTGTCTGTGACGATCCGGAGGTCATTGCTGCCAACATCCTGGTGCGTGCCACACTTTCCCAGCTCGGCTGCCGGTGCTTTCTGTGGGAGCTTGGTGCAAGGTTACCAGCTACGGTCGCTTACAGAGACATCTGCAAACGCCTTTGCTCTTGGTTTCACCTTGGAAATAAGCAGCTGAGCTTTGCAGGTTTCTTAGAGCTAAAGATCCAGCTTGTTATGTGAGGGTGTGGAAATCAAATGAAGCTGAGAAATGTTTGACCTTGAGGAGTGTTTTCTTGTTGAGGGCAGGCGGGCAGCGAGCGGCTTGCAGGGGCAGCTAAAAGCAAACCCGCTGTGTCTGTCGCGGGGCCAAGCGTTACATCGCCTTCAGAGCCGCCCTTTGTTTCCACTCCAGGAGCAGATTTTTCCACGGGGCAGCGTCAAACAATGCTCATTTGTTTCCAAAGGAAAGAATAACGTTGTTCAATGTTGCTTTTGCTCCATGTTTGAGTTTGCTTAACTCACAAAGCGGCGCTGTCTGTTCATCAGGAGGTGAAAGTTTCCAGCCCCGATTACCCGGAAAGAAACAGGGAGAATGTGATGGACGATTTCCTCAAGAGGATTGAGTGCTACAAGGTCACCTACCAGCCCCTAGATCCTGATGCCTATGACAAGTAAGCAAAGCCCCGGGGTGCAATTTGTCCTGGCACACGTGAGCTGCTTTGCTGTGTCACTGCCATTCTCTGGCTCAGGATGCTGCGATGCATCTGTTACACCCCCCCTCTCCCCCAAAGCGCGGTTGCCTGTGTGGAGGCGAACTCCTTGGGTCCCCAGTGGTTTGAAAGGATTTCTCTCTAGTGTACTGCAGCTGTGTAATGCAGCTCCTTGTTTAAGAAGTGACAGCTCAGGGTCTCTTCTGTCTGCTGGAGCGACCCAGGGGTAGTGCTGATGCCTTTCCTAGAGGATAAGTAGCTAGATTACACCCGTAGATGCACGCGCTTCGTTTTTAAAACCAGTCGTGTGGGTGTTCTTATTTTATGTTGACTCCAGAGATCTTTCCTTCATTAAAGTGATCAATGTGGGACAGCGGTTCCTAGTAAACAGAGTCCAAGATTACATCCAGAGTAAAATCGTCTATTACCTAATGAACATTCATGTCCAGCCGCGTACCATCTACCTTTGCCGGCATGGTGAGAGTGAATATAATCTAGTTGGCAAGATTGGTGGGGATTCTGGTCTGTCACCACGTGGGAAGCAGGTATGTGTTTGGCAGCACCCGGGTTACGGTACTTGTGTTGTGTGACCAGGGTCAGAGCCGGGCTCTGCATCCGACTCGGGCGAGGGGCAGCCCCACAGCTGGATCTTGCCACAGCAGCCACAGCCCTTGAAATGATGCTTTTAACAGCGGCGGCAGCTCCTGCTCCCTCCTAACCTTCCTTGATTATTTTCAAATCTGTTTTCCAGTTTGCTCAGGCCTTGAAGAAGTTCATTGAGGAGCAGGAGATTGTGGATCTGAAGGTGTGGACGAGCCAGCTGAAAAGGACGATCCAGACGGCCGAGTCCTTGGGGGTGACCTACGAGCAGTGGAAGATTCTCAACGAGATCGATGCTGTGAGTGAAACACTGATTGAAGCCTTTTGCTTTTCTGGATGGCAAACAGCATTTAAAACCAAATTCCCCTCAATAAACGTGACTCTTTCCTCTTTCTTCATGACTGTGCCTGTGTATGAAGTACTCCAGCTGTGGGGTTGCTGGTTACACTTGCTGGTTGTGTGTCATTGTATCTCTTAGAAGCAAAGTGTGGTGTAACAAGCTCCTCTTCTCTCAGGGTGTGTGTGAAGAAATGACCTATGCAGAAATTGAAGCCAAGTATCCAGATGAATTTGCCCTGAGGGATCAAGAGAAATATCTTTATCGTTATCCTGGAGGCGAGGTGAAGACCCTTAAGAAATAACAATATGATACAACATATGTAAACCAAATACATATATGCACAATTAAAGGACTTTACTGAATTTTAACTTTTCACAAGAATATTTATGTGAGGAATTGAAGAATTGGGATCCCAAATCCTCTTAGAGGAATGATATATTGATTTCCTTTATTGGGTGGGCAAACTATGCCTTTCAGTCACATTAATTGGGAGCTGCTTGCTTCAGCCCTGGATGCTCCCCTCTGATACAGTGCAAAGTGTGCATCATGCTCATTTGGCCAAGGCTGGATTGGAAAGAAAACAGCTGTGGGTGGTGGGGTATGAAGTCATTTCTGGTTTTACTTCACAAGCTTGTTGAAATGTATAATTTACTCTTGTATTTATTTTTCTTACTTCACTTGTGAAAAGTTACCAGTAACCTGAATCCTTCTGTAATCTGACCTTAAATTTCACTTTCTTCAGTTTGCCTTTTTTTTTTCCCTGTATTTAGATCCATATCTTCTGTGTTTTGATATTTCACCGGATGTTTATCTGAAGGGGAAGCTGTGCTAATTGCTACTTCTGCTTTAAGCCTCTGTTTACAAACCCCCTTGAAAAATTGCTGTTTTGTTTTTCAGTCCTACCAGGACTTGGTCCAGCGCCTGGAGCCAGTAATTATGGAGCTAGAACGGCAAGGCAACGTCCTCGTTATCTCCCACCAGGCGGTTATGAGGTGCCTGTTGGCTTATTTTCTTGACAAGAGTGCAGGTACAAAAATAAATGTGTGATGTTAGGGGCTGGCTTCTCCTTTACAGGGCTCTTGGGGGGGTGGCTTGTAATTACTGTTTTGATTTTTCACAACGGAAGAGCTGCTTAAAATAAGGGAAAAAAGGAAAACTTTTCAGAAACACTTTAACCCTGCGTTTTAGTGGTACGTGGAGCTGAGCAAGGAGCTTTATTGTTGAGAAATGCAGATGGTTTTCTGCTCAGACCTTGTTTCTGGAGCTGTACCAAACAGTAGCCTTTCCATAATCTCTAGGGGATTATATTTTAATGTAAAAAAACCACATTTTTCAATGCATTGGTAGGTCCTGAAGGATGGGCAGTGGTGCAGCATCTCAGCCAAGTGCTGGTCCCTGGCATGGTGTGTTGCTAGTTCGTGAATCCATGGGGAGCAGTGCTGGGGGTTAATAAAACCCTACAAAAAGTTAATAAACTCCTGAAAGTTTGGAACAACACTTTCTCAGGGCTGTGGCTGTGGTGCTTTGCCCCCCGTGTGCTGCTGGAGGGGTTTGCTCTGGAAATCAGTGGTGGAAATGTTTTGGTTGGGAAAGAGCTTTAAATCCTCAAGTCCCAGCTGTAAATGATGGGGATGGTCCAGTCCTACTGGGGAGGGCACTCGAGGGATGCAGGGTGGGGTGTCTTTAGCACCCCTGGGTGGGCACAAGGTGCTTGTGTGGTCAGTGCCCAATGTTTAGTGTGTGAAGGGTCCCCCACAAGCCTGGGAAAGGGGGTGTCTGTGTTACAGGGCAACTGTTAAGTCCCTGCAATGCCTTCCTGTGTCCTAGATGAGCTGCCCTACCTGCGCTGCCCCCTCCACACCATCCTCAAGCTCACGCCTGTTGCATATGGTAACGTCTTCTTTTTAATTCTCATTTGTGTGCACATGAGCAATGTTTTAAGTCTGTGTGTGGCAGTGACTGAGCTCGCTGTAAATGCTTCTGGTGATGCTTTAATGTTTATCATAGTACTGGGGAGTGGGGAGGGGATGGGGGAGCTGTGGGAGGGGAGATGTGTGGGTGCAGGGGTGTTCTCCCTTGCCTTCCCTAAAGGAGTGATGAGTGTGGGTTGATGTTGCCTCTCAACTGGGATTTGGCTCTGGGGTGTGAGTTAAAAATGGGTTTTCCTGTATGAGCCATAGTCTGCATGACACAGGGCTCTGCTGCTGTGATGATGGTCGCAGCCAGAAAACAGTTAGTGTGAAATGCTCTGAGGAGGGTGAGCTGTTTGTTTAGGAGCTGGGTTATATTAGAAAAGAAAAAAAAAGGCAAACCCCAAATTTATTCCTGCTTGTTTTCCCTGCTGCCTTAAAAAAAAAAAGAAAACTGGCTGTTTAATGAATTACCCATCCTCACATTAACTCCTCTTTGCTTTTGGTGAAGGTTGTAAAGTGGAGACGATCACCCTGAACGTGGAAGCGGTGAACACCCACCGTGACAAACCCTCTCTGAACTCAGTAAGTCTCACTGCACAGCTCTGGCTTTTTTTTTTTTTCACCTTCTCAGAAATAAATGACTGAACCAAAAGGCTCTGAAATACAGGCTAGAAATGGTGATTGCTTGCAGGGAGCGGAGCGACTTGTTTCAGAAATATAAAGGGTTTGTATTCCAGGTCTTTAAATTCCAGGTCTTGTTCTCAGTTTAATGGCAGAGTTGTTGTTGATGCTTGTTTGCATGAATTGTGGAAGTTTCAAAAAGACATGCCAAAGTGTTTAAAGTGAACCTAATGAGGTTCAACACTGCAAAGTGTGAGGTCTTGCACTTGGGCTGGAGGAATCTCAGACATAGATACAGGCCGGGAGAAGAGCTCCTGGAGATTTGCCCTGCTGAGAAGGACCTTGAGGTCCTGGTGGGTGAGGAGCTGACCATGAGCCAACAGTGTGCTCTGGCAGCTTGGAAGACCAATGGTCTCCTGGGCTCCATCAGCAGAGGGGTGGCCAGCAGGGACCAGGAAGAGCATTGTCCCTCTACTTTAACCTCATGAGGTCCCATCTGGAGCACTGTGTCCAGATCTGAGGTCCCCAATTCAAGAAGGATGTGGAGCTGTTGGAGAGGGTTCAGAGGAGGCCATGAAGATGCTCAGGGGCTGGAGCACCTCCCTTTTGAGGACAGCCTGAGGGAACTGGGCTGGTTCAGCCTGGAGAAGAGAAACCTGAGGGGGGAACACATTGGCAGCCCCCCAGGACTTAAAGGGAGCATGTGGACAGGAGGGGAATCGTGTTTGCACGAGGGCAGAGAGTGGACAAGGGGGATGGTTTGAAGCTGGAGGAGGGAAGGGTCAGATTGGAGATCAGAGGGAGTTCTTCACAGAGAGAGTGGTGAGGGGCTGGAAGCGGCTGCCCAGAGAGGTGGGGGATGCCCCAAGCCTGGAGGTGTTCAAGGCCAGGTTGGATGGGGCCCTGGACAAACTTGTCTGGCTCCGGGCCTGGAGATTGGTGGCCCTGGCTGTGACGGGGTGGGAACTCAATGATCCTTGGGGTCCCTTCCAACCCAGACCAGTATGGGATTCTGTGATTTTCCTCATTGCCTTGATGAGCTTTGTCTTCATAAAGCTGCAGCCAGAGTCAGATGGGGTTTGGGGCTGGTTCTCGGTGGCTCTGGGCAGTGTTTGCAGCCCTCGAGGGCCAGGCTGGCTGCTGAGTGCCAGTGCCTGGGAAGAGTGGAGGTTTTTCCCTTGTCTCCACAGATTTCACATGTGTTTTAGAAGTATTTGGTGCAAGGCAAGACAGTGGCTTTCCTAAACTTTGTGTATAATGGGGGCAGAAGGAGAGGACTCTGATTTACTTCCTTCACTCTGGGCATCATCTTACAGCAGCACTGGAAACATTTCAGGCTCTTTATTTCTGAAGTCCCATTTCTCCAGTGACTTAGATAAATTTTCACCTTCCCTGCTGAGCAAAGCATGTGACTACATGCCCAATCTGTGGAAGTTGCTGCTATTTTAGGTGCTCACTTCTGCAAGTGCTGCTTAGTGGAGGGACCGATGGGTCAGGGAATGCCACTGAGCGATCACCTCAATTAACTCCTCCGGTTAAAGAGCTGTGGTAGCTCAGGGGACATCCAAGTTCATTGTGTTTGAGGTTGTTTAGGTACTTTTAAGCTTTTAGCTGCTGCTTGTTGTATTTATAAAGAATGCCTGGGATGTGGCTATGTTTTCATGCCAGTTTGAAGGAGTCCCTGTACTGAGGGACCATAAACAAGGAGGGGGAGAAACTTAAGAACCCGCCTCTGTGGTGGGTGGGCTTGTGGAGAGAAACCAGCTGACTGCAGAGTGTCACACTGAGGGTATTCAGTGTGATTTCTCTGGCTGGTCCCTCAGGTGGTTCCCAGTTGGACATTTATTACTTGGTGACTCTGGTGGGGTGGGCTGCCTGCTCAGAGGAGCTGGAAGCAGTTTCTGTTGTTCTTTGCTTTACTTGGGCCATTTTTGAGAGAAGAAACACAAAGAAGGGAGAGTTTTCCATTATTTTTTTTCCCTTAAATTGATTGTGGGGAGCAAAATAAAACAAATTAAAAAATCCCAACTGAAACAAGCCACCCAAGCAAAAAAAAAAAAAAATAACAAGCCAAAGGGGAGTAAAACTCTGTGATGTGGTTTTAAACTGTGGTTCCCCTTCTCATTCCTTGTGATACCCCTACATGTGGCATCAGAACAACCCTCCTGCCAGCCAAACCCCGGTAAGGATGAGAAGAAACAGCTTTACACCGCGGGCCAGCGCGGACACGGTAAAGCGCCGTCGACACTACAGCGTTGGGAGCAAACCTCTCGACCTGCTGGGGCCTTCCCAGTCCCTGGAAGCTCGAGGTGGAGCTGACCAGCTGCAAGTCAGTGTCCAGGTGGTACCTTCTCTATGGTCCCCTCCCCACCATCACCCGTGGCTGTCGGTGGTCCCCTCTGAAAAACAGACCCTTCTCAGGGTCTTGAGTGCCATCTCTGTTCCTGCATGAAATCATTCCGGATTAGGCTCCCTCCCCCTCCAAAAAGGGGAAAAAAAAAGACAAAAAAATCCCTCAAAACCCCAAAGTTGCCCCATTAAATTAGAATTGTGCTCCCAGAAGCTTCATAAAGTAGATAAGTTTCCATCAGGGCTGTGGGGTTTGGGTAGGGTGGTTAGTTTGGGGTAGTATTTTGCTTTCCAATCTTTTTTTTCTTGCTGGAAAGAGTTAAAACACCCTCTTTGTCCTGGTTTGGTACCTCAGGCTTTGTAATACTCTAGCCTCAGAGTAACTGGGTATGAAGTCATTGTGTCTGTGGCTTTGTTGGTGCCTTTTCCTCGTGGATCCAGACATCAGCAACTTTTTGGACAAAGTTTGGGGTCTTGGGGTGCCTGAATTAAAGCAACGTGGGGTTTGGTGCTTGGCTTTTGGCTCCAACACACGTAGAACCTCATCAGTGCTGCATGTGAAGCCCTGCTCATTTCATTGCTCATTTTAAACTGTTTCTCTGTTAAATTAGGAGTTTTTCTGTGCTCAGGAGAAGCACAGGCAGAGTGGGCTGCACCTTCTGTCCGCCCGATGAGGTGTTGAAGGGGGATATGAGGAGCTCTTGGTTGGGCTCCTCATGCAGAGACAGCCATTGTTACCAAAACTGGTTAAAAATAAAATAGTCTTGGCTACTTTTGAGGTTAATGTTTTTCAAGCTATTCAATGAGTCCAACTTCTTGTTCTCCTCCTCCCTGCTAGCAGAGGAAGTGGACAGGGAGTAAAAGAAAGTGGTGTCACACTCAGTGGAGAGCATGAGGCCAAGGCATCCCCCAAATCCTGGGGCTGAACTGAAGTGGGGAAGGTTTGGCCCACAGCAGCTCTGCCTGGAGAGGACACTGACTGCCCACAATCCTAATCTGGAGGGGGAGGAAGGTGTCTCCAGCCGGGCAGCCCCAGGATGGGGGTCCCCACCCCACCTGTTCCCATTTCCAGTCGTACCCTTTGCAGTGGCGATGTGGAAGCCCTGATAGCACTGGGGCAAGGGAGTGTTTACAAACCTGGGCTGTGGGGGTGGGAGGGAGTGATGCTGCCCTGAGCAGAGCCCTCAGGAGAGCCCTCAGGCAAGCAGCAGTGGAGGAGGTGGCTGAGCACTGCAGCATCACCTGCCCTGAGCTCCCTAGTCAGATCCTGGGGGGGGTTTCACTTCTTTACTCATTAGCTTTGCAGCTTTTACTCTTAATCTTTCTGGTGTGCTCTGAGCTATCCTGTGCTGTCTCTTTTTCCTTTGCAGCCTCAAGGGGGAAATGCTTGCCTGTGAGTACCACTGAGCACAGCTTGTCTGTTCTTTCGGTTTAGTAAGTAGGACTCTTGACTAACGCTGCATGGAAACTGCTTTGGGGAAAGACACATATGTGGAGCGTGAGGAAGCCTCTGCTTTGTAAACTGTCATTAAGGGGGACTTCAGTGGGGGAGAAATCTGTTACCAGGCTGAGAACACTGATCCAGGGGCCCCAGTTGGCCTTACTGGCACAGCTCACAATGGACCCGGAGGTTGCTCCAACCCTGGACTGGGATGTGGGAGTGCTCTGCGATGGTGCTGCTGGGCTGGGCCACGTTCCCTCTCTGCCCTGCATGAGGTTTGGTGATGTTCCTGCTGGCAGGGGTTTTGCAGGAGTTGCTGGACCATGGCCCACGTGGGAAGGGTGCTGCTTAGCCCCCATTCCCTGTGACTCGAGGGAGCTGGGGGGGTTTAGCCTGCGCTGGGTGCATCGACCTTTCTGCATGGGTGGCAGCTGTCACTGCCAACTTTGAAGGGGGTGAAGGGTGCAGGACACTTTCTCCCACCCTAATGGGAGATTGTGTCCTGTTTGTCCCCCTCTCTAGGGAGCCAGCAGCCAGTGTCACCCACGACACCTTGGCCTTGGAGTGAGGGGCTCGGATGGGACCTGGGCTGCCGGAGCTGTGCTGGCTTCGCCGTGTTCCTGCCACCCCCGAGGCCCATCGCGGTGCCCCTGCTGTGAGGGTGGCCCTGACAGACCCCACTGCAACCCCTCTGTGCTTCTCCTCCTGCAGCACATGTGATGCTGGTGTTCTTTGTGTTGTAAAAGTGTTTTGCTGTTTAGGTGCTCGCTCTGGGTGCTGGCTGTGTTGCAGAGCAGGTCCCTGTGTGGGGCTGTGGGATGCTCAGTGCCCGTGCTGCATCCTCCGTGCCAGTGACTCCCAGCACCCAGCTGCTTCCCCTCACCTTTGGGACCATGGTGGTGTCCCTCTGTGGGAGCAGCAGGCTGTGCCAGGAAGCCCCAAAGGGTGGTGGGGCCTAAAGGTGGGCTCAGAGGTGGCACAAACTTCATCCTTGGGGGCTTCATGTTGGTGTATGTGGGCTGCCGGGGTTGTTGCTGACCTGCTCCTGCTCTCCGCAGAGCTCTGCTCCCTCCTGCCTCTGCCCTGGGGCAAATCCTCTCACTCCAGGTGCTCTGCTGTCAAAGGGAGAGCTGGGTCTTGTGCAAAGGAAGCAAAGCAGTAGATGGTTCGGGCTGCAGGTGTTGGGTGCTGAGAGAGGATGGGGGTTTGAGTGAGGAGCTGCAGTGAGGAGGTCCCCACCATCGCGCATCTCGCTGCCGTAGGATGCAGCTCCTCCCTTCTAGGCAAGGAAGGCACAGCTCCTCCATTTGCCCCAGTACCATATCCCCAGGCTTGAGAAGCCCCTGCTTGAATGTATTTGGCCATTTGTAACACAGAGCTTTTTACTTTAATTGCACTTTGTCCTTGAAGAGCTGCAGCCGTTTTCTCGATGCAGCCGCTCTCTCCTTCACCCATATTTACGCACATGCCGTAGGATACAGAGGTACATGATTGCTCCTCTGGTTACATGCCTCTGTCTCCTCCTCTCTAGCTTGTGATGGCATTTTTAACACTGCTGCAGGGTTTTCTTACTGCCAAAGCAGCGTGACTGTCCTGCCAGAGCTGCAGAAGCGCACAAAGCATCATGCTCGGAGATGGCTGCGTGCATCTCCCGGGCTGGGATGGGCGACCTGGGAATGCAGCGATGCAAAAAGGGAGCTGTTCTCCTAAAGCTGCCTGTCTCCCCGAGTTTCATGGCCTTAATGTTGAAGAGGAGGGGGAAGGGAGAAAGAATCTGAGCTGGGAAGCTTGTGATAAAACTGATAAACCATTGCTCTGATACTGAGGAATATTTAGAATTACATCAGAGAGAAATCATCCATTGGTTAAAAATCAAAGCCCTGTGTTCAGAAACTGAATGTATGTGTCAGCTCTGCAACACCACTGTTCTAACACTGCCCTTCCAGTGGTTTTCCCTGTGTTTAAACAAATAACACAGACTTCCCGTGAGGGTTTGCAGATAAATGATGGTAACTTGGCCCAACTGCCTCAATGCCAGTACAAAATGTCTTAGTGCTGGTGTTTTGCTTGAGAAAGCAGCGTGGGAGTGCGCTGTCAGGGGTTACCTCTGCTGATGGTTCTTTTTAAGTGTCGTTGTTGGGAAATCTGTTTAGATCTATTTTCTGTTTGAATTTTAAAAAAATATATATGTAAGTTGGGTCTGGGTTTCCTGACTGTTGGATTTTTAAGTGTCAATGCCTACTGTTAATCATCAGTGGCTTTGCCCCATTGCTGTGCCATTAGTTTTTTATATTTTATTATTGTGAAACAGTGCAGGTTGGGTAACAAGCCCAATTGCCCGTATTGATTTACACGTTGGTTTGCTGTCTCAGAGCGTGGTGGCTGAGCAGGCTCTGGACTCCAGAGCATTTTCTGTGCCCTTGGATGTTGCATGGACAGCAGCTGTGGGAAATCCTGGCTGTTGGATTTTTAACTTGTGTTAAAAACCCTTGTAAATATGTAATGTATGTGTTCCTGCCGCCTGCCTGGCCCTCGGTGAGGTGATGAAAGGCATTTTAACAAAGCTGTAACTGTTTATTGTGCCTAATATGCAAAGTGATTGCTGTAATATTTCTTGTGCTTGTCCTGGAAGTGTACTTTCCTGCACAGAAGATAAATAAAGGCAAGTAACCCCGAGTAACCAGCTTGCTTTGTTATTGCCTTCGAGTTACTCCAGTAGAGCTGAGCTTGCCCACTCTCAGGCTGAGCCTGGGGAAACCCTTCAGGCAGAACTTTGTGAGAGGTTAAAGGACTGTGCAGAACATGAACCAGCTTGTGATTTGCTCAGGGAGGAGTCAATAAGTAAATCCTTAGATGGTTACAGTCACACAGAGCAACTATGTGGGGGTGGCTGGGTTGTCCTGCTGCAGAGTGTCTGTCTGTCCATCCCTGGCACTGTGCTGAGCTCTGCTCACCCCTTGTTTACCCTCACCTGCCTTGCCCTGTGTATAACCTGTACCATTTATCTCTTCCTTGTAGAGGATGGCCAGTTTAACCTTGTAGAAGTTTGGTCTTTCATCTCGGATTTGGCTGGGACGAGCCCCGCGGGTGGGACCAGAGCATCCCCGGAGCACAGTGAGCCGCACGCCGCTTTGGCCAGTAATTTCTTCTGAAATGTGTTTTTAGTCTGTCTGTGTCTTTGTTTTCTGAATGCTGAAATGCCTGTCAGTGAGGCAGGAGAAAATCTGTTCCAGAGATCTTTCAACCTGCTTTTAACATGTGTGAGATGACGTATCTCTGTGCCTTTTCCTCCTGGTTAGATGGCAAAATTAACCATAGTGTAAGCTACGAGTAAACAGCCATGTCCACACTCCCTGAAGCAGCTTGTCCTTGGAAGACTTGTTATCAAACCAAACACCCCAGATTTTATTTAGCTGTTGCCATCTCCTGGTGGTTGTGTTATTTAAGCATTAGAAGAGGTCTAGGTATCCTCTGACTTTGCCTCCATGACTGCTGATGTGAGGCACGTGATTTTTATTTTTTTTAACAGTTGCCTTTTTAATGAACCAAATTTTAGGCCCACAAAAAGTTTTAAACTTGTCTATAATTAAGCTGTGAATGTTACTGAGGTATAAGGCAGCTTTTTAATAGAGTTTTAGTTGCTTTAGTATTTGGTGTGTAGATGGAGACACTCCCCAGGGCACAGCTCGTGCAGTGGCTGCCTGTCGCTTCAGTCCCCCACCAGTACCCAAACTTCCAGCTCTCTTCTGAATCCCAACTTGTTCTGCCAAACTCTGTTTTCTCCCACTCCTCCTGTCCTTGCAAACCAGGACAAAATCCTCAGTCTGGGCAAAGAAAGGTACCAAACAGGAGGCTGTTCTGGACCTGCTGTTTCCAGCAACTCTGGGATTGATATGAGCGATTTCCAAGACCCACGTTGCTTATTTTAAATCTGTAAATAAATACTGGCTGTACACACAGTAGCAACTGGTGCTTGAGAACTATCGATGCAATGGCTGCAGAGGAGCTCAGCAGCTGTGATGCCTGAGGTTTACCTGGGGATGCTGAGCTCAAATCTGGTTATTTTAAACACTCCTGAGCTTTAATTTGATAAAGCTGAGATGCAGAGGGCTGCAATGAGGTCTTAAGGACCTGATGTGGAGTGGAAGTGTGTTGATCTGAAGTGATTGCACCCCAGAGGGAGGAAATTCAGTGAGTGAGAAACTGAGTTTTTATTAGTTTTGTTCTCCAGGCTGTTCCCACCGGGGGGAGCATGTTTGCTGCAGCCGTCTGCAAAAGCAGCGCTGTCTGTTCTTTGGTTTTAAATGTTACAGCTTAGAAATAAGCCAGAAAAAATAAGGGAGGGGGGAGAAATGTTGAAGGAAGAGATTTCTATCCTGCTGCATGGCAATCTTTGCTGTCACTCTCCAACGCTGTCCACGCACAAGCCTGCGCTGCGTTAGGCTGGCTGCTCCTGCCGAGAAACCCCCTGCAGGGAGAAGGGGGTGTGGAAACCGGCTGTAGGATGTTTACGCACAATATGCTGTAATTACTCACTACAGAGTTAATTATATTTATATTAGTGAGTAGTTAGTGATTGTAAGGAGACAAAATACCTATTTTTACCTGCCAGGATTTGTGAATGTAGCTGCTAAGGTGCTGGTGGTCACAACTTTCTGAATCAGGTCTGGGGTTTTGGATCATGGACCATCCTCTCGAGTGGGTCCTTGCTTCAGCCGTGGTCTGCTGGGTCGTGGGATGGAGCCTCTCAGCTGACCCTGTGGAAAGCAGTGCTTGTGCCCCAGTGCTTTAATTAAAGCCTAACCCTAACCTTTTCCTCCTGCATTTCAACTTCCAAAAGGTATAAATACCTGCATCTAGAGCAGAGCAGCAGCAGGTTTTTGATCACCATCGTTATTGCCCCGTGGGTGATTTGTGCCTGAGGTGACAGTTCCTGAGGTCCTGCTGAGTCCTGAGCTCTCAAGGTGGCTGGGCTGGGGCGATGCCAGTGAGCCCATGCATCTCCCCAGCCCCAAGTGTGCTGGTGGGTCCCTGTGCCAGGTATTTCCTTGAAATCACCTGATTTCCTTGGCACAGCACATGCAAATACCCCAGAATAAACAGCAGTTGCACTATGTACCTGAACTGAGGATTAGCGTTGGCTCACACTCAGTCCTACCAGAGCTGGAGTCTTGGGCTGGGGAATTTGGAGTGTGGGAGGGGGCTCAGTGTGAGCACCAGGAGTGGGTTTTGTATTTCCCTGACTTTCTCCCAGTGTTTCTAGCACAGAGGTGCTGGTACCCACTGTCACTTTCAGCGGTGACATTACTGTCCCTGAGCTGCAGAGCAGGGGCTGGCTGGCACGTCACCGTTATGGGTCACTTGGGAGAAAAACGATTGCTTAGGCAAAACCCATTCCATCTCCCCTGCCAGACATGGGTGAAGTGGGAAATAGAGGGAAGAGGCTCAAAACCAGCCTGAGTAGCTTGAGCTTGTGTATACTGACTGTCACATTAGAGCAGCCAGGCGTCCCCTTCCCGGCAGTGGGTGATGGGGAAGCCCAGACGAGGAGAGTACGTTGCTGCCAATGCTTCCAGGAACCACCAGCCCTGGGATATCTCCCAAACCCTTGCCCCATGCCCCTCTGAAGGGTGCTGGGCAAAACACTGCCAGTGCCACCCTCGCCTCTCCCGCTGCTCCTCGGTCTCTGAACGCTGTCTGCAAACTGCGTCTCTGCTTTTAGTACTTAATGAGAGGGATGGTACATGTCTGCTTGTGATTTTGCTGCTCTGCTGCTTTCTCATGGGGTTTTTTTGGTTAAAAACAAGGCAGTGTATGTAAACTTGTGGTGTGTGTTGGGTACTCTGTGCACTTGAGCATAAATATCCCATGAGCATTTATTTACAATAAAGAGATTTAAAAAAAAAGAAAAAAAAAAAGTAGAGATCGAGTTTCTTCTGTTATTTTCCATTATTGTTTGTTATGACTCTCTCTTGTCTGTTGGCTTTGTGAGACTATGGTGAATCCAGGGAGCCTCTGGAAAGTGTTTGGAGGAAGAGGGGCTGCGGGGGAGGGCAGGGATGGATGGTTTTTGGGAGTTGGGTTGGAAACAGTGAATCCTGCAGCCAGAGCTACTGCTGCTGATCCCTCATCAGTTTTAAGGGTGTTCTTATTGGAGATATTTTTTCAGGGCTCATGGAGCTGTTAGGGTGGGGAAAGCTCTTCTTAAAGCTCATACCTTTCTAGAAAAAAAAAGCAAGAGGAGCTATTGGTATGACTTGTGACTGTGGTTCCCAGTGTCACCAGCTGGAAACGAGCTGGTCCCAAAGGGACACACCAGCCACAGCCTGAAGAGAGTGTCTTTAGATGTGATCAAGGGAAAAAAACCCTTTCTATCCTTCTTAACCCTCTGCAAGTTGTGGGTTGAGGAGGTCTAAGGGATGTTTATCATGAGATGGCTTTTGGTGTCACTGTGCCTTGTGGCTGTGAGCACCCTATGGGGGTGCTGAATAACCTGGGTGCTTGTGGGGATGCTGCTGCTCTTTCAGCACACAAACCAGCTTGTTCTGAATCATCTGAAAACAACCCAAGAAAAAGAAAATCTAGAAAGCCTTTGTCTGTGCTGGTGATTAACTGGATTCTTGTAAATACTTAGCGGAGGTCAGCGCCCGCTCAAGAGTAACTGGGGGGGCCTGTTGTGAGCAAGTCCCTGCTCGTGGGGGCAGGGCAGGCAGCTTTTTGTCAGCTTTTACAGAGAACATAATCTGTGCCACTGCACTTGGTATGAGCTCAGGTTCCAACTTCCTAGAGGTGGTACGGCCAACTCGGTGTAGGGACGTGGTGAGGCCTTCTGGCCGAACAAAGGAATACCTGTGAGGTAAAGAGGCTGTTGCCAGGTTCTTGATGGTGATTCAAGCCTGGATGAAACTGTAGCCAAAAGGAGCAAATAGTTACAAGTTCTGCTGAAAATTTTGTTACTGGAAAAGGACCCAGCAGGATGTTGGGAAGAGCTTTCAGTCAGATAAAAGGCAGCTGGGTTTCCCCTTCGTGGACCTGGGTGGTCAGCTCTCAGCGATGCTCCATGGGACCTTGTGTGCTGCTGTGCTCCAGCTGGTGTTGCTCTAATGGGATTAGCTGGAGCTGGTTGGAGAAACCCTGTTTTGAATGCTTTGTCATAGGCTTTTGAGGTCAGAAGAGATGAGCTCATGGTTGGCATGCCCTAGGGTGAAGCAGTCCTCCAGAGGAGGCCCCATAGTGTGCCCAAGGCCCCTGGGCTTTGTCTGGGGACTGACACTACTGGCCAAGTACAGTTGCTGCATGGTAGAGTGGGCTACATCCTGCTGCTCAATGAGGATCATTGCAACAAAGAATTGGCAGCTCCACACATTAAACAAACAATTTCAACATCTGCTTGGGCTGCATTCAGTTTTCTAGTATTTTGCTTTGTGGGTTGAATAAATTAATTCCTTCTTGCTCAGAGGAGGAGTTAATGATTCATGGGTCAACTGGCACATCTCTGGTTTCTACAGAATTCAAACTTTTCTGGATGGAGCCATATCTGAACATGTAGGCGTATCTTAACTCCTCCTTAGGGCCGTGGTGCCTGGAGCTGGGAGGGCTGGACGAGCAGAGTCATTACTCTTGTCTTGCCAGAGCTGAACACACCAGGTCTCTCCATCTCCTGTTGCCAGACCTCCAGGTAAGATGACTGTTGATGAGCATTAGGTGATAATTGCTCTTGGGAATGGGATTGGATCAAGGATTGAAGGAGTGAAGCAGCCACAAGAAGTGTTAGTGCAGAAAGGCTCCTGTCCAGGAGGAAGGTAAGCACTTGGAGTGTTCACAGTGATGGTTTAGGCTCATCAGTTACAAATCAGATTAACAAAGTCAGAATTTGTGCTGATCTCGAGGGGTCCTGGGTTATTCCAAATTGCACTTGAATTCCATTTTTGTAAAGCTCTTCAGTCTCCTGGATGACTTGGATGCTTTGTAGCTCTACTCCAGTTGATGTTCCCTGAACAAAACTGCACTGTCTTTCTGGTTAGACACCTCACCCTCTCTCTGCATATAATTTATTGTGTTGATTCTGGCAGGATTTCACCTGACTGCATTTGCTTCCAAGAGATTTATTACCCAAACAAAACATTTTACCTGTAAGTTTCAGGGGACTTTTTCCAGAAAGCATAAACTGTCCCCCAGTCATTTATTTGGCTGGTTGGTTGGTAAGAGCTCTACAGTGGCAATATAGTGCTTTTAAGTCAAACCTGAGAAGCTACAAAGTATTTATGTTATGGCTTGAGTGGAACCATTAGTTTATCTTTTCTCCTTTAAAAAAAAAATTATTAATTTTATCTTTAAATTTTATGCAAAAGCTGCATTGGCAAAAATGTGAAGAAATGAGACTAGTGGAATAAAGCCTGTGGGAATTGCTTAATGCCTACAAAGGGTTGTCCTGTTTACATTGTGTTTGGATGGGTCTGGTCTGCTGGAGCCAGCCTTCCTCACCCAAATCCCACTTTACCCCAGTAACCTGGCTCCTCCAAGCTGGGTCTCAGTCCTGTCACCCAGAGAGGAGCCAGCAGAGAAGCTGCTCTGCTCCCTCATAGATTATTGCAACAGCTCCTCCAGCTTCTGGTCCCCAGCCATGACTGGAGAAACTGCTTAAGGATGGAGAAGTGAGACCTGTTCATAGGAGCTATGGTTATCCTGAGTGTAAATCTTCCCCTCCACCACCCCACCTGCTATTTTCACAGATACTTGGCCTAGAAAAAGAATGTGGTAACTCCCATGGGATCTCTGGACAGGGAGGCTGGAATAAAGAAAGATGGCAGCTTTGGAGCCGGGAAGGAGGAGGGATCGTGCCTCTGTCCTTGGGATACTCCTCACCGCAGCTCTTGTTGTGGATGTCCAAAGTAAGTGAGTGAATCCATTGGGATAAACTGGGATGTGGCAAAAACAAACTTCCTGGGATTCATAAGATCCTTCTCTTTTCTGCTTTTCCTTTGCATTTCGAGATCACTGTAAATTTTTGTCATCAGTATCCATTGTCCTTTGCCTTTTTTCATTTCTGTGTAAAACAGTTGTAAAATTACTCCAGCTGCAAAAAGTACAGTGATTTCTAAGTGGGGAGAGGAATGGGTTCATCTGGGCTTCGTGACCAGACTTTGAAACTGCTGGACAACGTGCAAGGAGCACACAGGACCTTGGGGCTGATGCTCTTCCCCATCCCAGCCATCCCCAGGCACAGACTGTGTGTCTCCTCTTTGTTTCTAGCTTTAAGGAGTTTTAAGGTCACTAAAGTGTCCTCGCTTGGACCTTTGGAGTAAATCAAGCCTGAACTCCCACCTCTTTTCCTCCCAGCGTCCTCTTGATGGCATTTCTGTTGGCAGGTACCTGTGAAGTTCCACCACGTCTCCCCTCTGCTGAACTCAAAGACCAATACCGTGGCATCACCTCCTTCCCTGACAGTTCAGTAGTGGAGTACGTCTGTCGTCCAGGTTACGTGAGAAATTTCAGTGTCCGAAATTCCCTTGTCTGTGGAAGGAACGAGTGGCAGGGATCAAAGGAGATGTGTACACGTGAGTATGGTTTTCATTGACTTCTTCAGTTTGGTTTTTTTTTAGTCACCCATGCTTTTAGCTTATTTTGTTGGGGCAGTATCCAGAGTGACCTCACGAGGTGGTGGGAGATGAGCGACCTGGCACAAAGCACCGGCTGTATTCCACCAAGTGATGGCAAAACCTGAAATCTGCTTTGATGGTGCTGACTCAAAGGATGTTTTTCTGCTCAGGCACTTTGCAATTCCTGGTTCAAACAAAGTGGGAGAATCCTTTAGCTGGGAAAAAACGCTGTTGCACTCATCAGGGTTACTGCAAAATTCTCCTTCGACTGTGGACCATAATGAGAGTCTCAACAGCATCACAGATCGTGGAATCATTTAGGGTTGGGGGGAAATCTGAGGTCTCTGGACCACCCCCTTGTTCAGTATTGGAAGAGTTTTCTGCTTTCCTACTGCATTTTCATGATTCTTCAAGGAACTGAAATAAGAACTAATTCCAGTCCTTTTGTCCCCAGCCAAGTCGTGCACCTACCCTGGAGAACCGTCCAATGGCCGACTCATCCTAGCAGGGAAGTTCAGTTTTGGTTCATCAGTGAGCTTCACCTGCAACACCGGGTAAGCCAGAAGAACTCAGGGCACAGGTCCTCTTCTTGCTGGATTTTTTTCCCTCTGGATTAAAGCCTGTGCTGTCAGAAGCCTTACCAGTGTAGGTAATTGCAGACTGTGATTGAAATGTCTTTTAAGCTTTTTTTTAAGAGCTTTAAGCCTGAGTCTTCTTAATCTTGTACTTTGAGGCAGTTCTGCCTGAACTCAGGTTCATGCTCCTGATCCTTTCTAAATATTTCCTTGAAGAAAAGATGTCAATACTGAACTCAGAGCTCCACAATAGCTACAGCTGGGTAATAAATCAGATATTTTTCCTTAGAAACTATGTAATTGTTTTAAAATTTAAAAAATGCTTTTGTCAAAAGTCAGTGTGTAGTTGGAAAGAATTATGTTGATTTCGGATCCGCTGTAACTGTGATAAGGAAGTGAAAACCATCCTGAGAGTTGATGTTGTAGGTAATATATCAAGACAGAGTGTGGTAGATAATTCCTTCTCCCCTGTTTCACACAGGTACAGGCTGGTTGGAAATTCTGAAATTCAGTGTGTGCTTAAAAACGGGGTTGTTACGTGGGACAAAGAGATTCCCATCTGTGACCGTAAGTAGCGTTAATTGATCTATGCCATAACTGTTACTGGGGCAGCAGTCACATTGCCCTGCTGAGGATTTCAGCAGTCTGATGTCTGATGGAGCCCAGAAAGCCATATTTTCTTTGTGTTTTAATTCCTGCAGAAAAAGAATATTCACTCTCTGGGTGTATTTTAAATCTGTAGTGTTCCAGACTGGTACACCCCAAAGCCCCTTGGTGCCCGGGTCAGAGGGCTGCCGCCTGGGGCTGGTACCTGGCTGGTGCTGGGCAGCTCCCTGGAGACCTGCCCATAATTTCTGACCCTTCAGGCACCTTGTTTCATCTCTTTTTCTTATCAGACTCTTGTTTCAAAACTAATTAAGTTCTTTCTCTCCTGTTCTTCCCTCTCTCTCTCATTTCTCTCCCCTCCACAGCAATACCGTGTTCACCCCCTCCAGCAATAGCTAACGGAGAGCACAATGGAGCTGACAAAGAGGTCTTTGAATATGGATCATCTGTCACTTACCGGTGCCACACTGTTAAAATGGGCAAGAGACCTTTCTCCATGGTGGGAGATGCCTCTATTTTCTGTACCACCACGGATAACGTAAACGGTGTCTGGAGCAAGCCAGCCCCGGAGTGCAGAGGTGAGCTGCTCCCACACACGGGGTGAGCTGCACACTTGCAAGCCCCAGCCCCTTCTCCACTCTGCTAAAGCTGTCTTCTTCCTCAGAGCTATCTCTCTCTACTCCTTCTCGTTGCTGGAATTGCCTCCTGCAGGTGAGACCCTCTGAGTTTGGATATGCCCACCACTACCAAGTCAGCAGGAGAAATGGAGTGGGATCTTATTAGTGCTTGCAGACCAGAGGATGCATTTTGCCTGGGGGCTGTGTGAAGCATAATGCCTGCAAAGGATTCAGGAGCCTGTTGTGGCACTTGCTGCCTTTTTCATCACCTCTTTACGCTGTGCTGTAGTAAAAAGTGTGACATGAACCCACGCTGTAATATGGAGCAAGGAGTTAAAAAGTAGGCCTGCTGTCCTTGTCATGTCTATTTTCAGCCCTTTTGGTGAACACATCTTATGCTGTGAGAATGTTTGTAGTGCCTCATCCTCCTGCTTCGAGCATAGCTGCTCATTTCCTAAGCGGTGGCTTTTCCCTGCTGCAGTGGTTAGCTGTGAGCATCCCAGCGTGGAGAACGGGAAGCTGCTGAGCGGGTACCGCTCCGAGTACACCTACAGAGACACCGTCATGTTCGACTGCAACTTCCGCTACGCCATGAACGGCAGCGACACGTCCACGTGCAGAGAAAACGGCTTCTGGGACCCTCCGCTGCCGCTCTGTCAGCTCAGTGAGTGGGGACCAGCAGCTTTGGTGAAGTTCTCACCCTCCTTGGATTGAAGCTGGAGGAGGGAAGGGTCAGGTTGGAGATCAGGGGGAGTTCTTCACAAAGGGAGTGGTGATGGGAAGGAAGGGGCTGCCCAGAGAGGTGCCCCAAGCCTGGAGGTGTTCAAGGCCAGGTTGGATGGGGCCCTGGGCAGCCTTGTCCAGCTCCAGGCCTGGAGGTTGGTGGCCCTGCCTGTAGGGGGTGGGACCTTGATGATCCTTGGGGATCCAACCCAGACCAGTCTGGGATTCTGTGATCTAAGAAAGCATCAGGTCCTGGAAGTGATGGCTCCAAGAGACTTTTGGGATTTTTTTCTTTTTTGCTAATCTCTCNGGGTCAGGTTGGAGATCAGGGGGAGTTCTTCACAGAGAGAGTGGTGATGGGAAGGAAGGGGCTGCCCAGAGAGGTGCCCCAAGCCTGGAGGTGTTCAAGGCCAGGTTGGATGGGGCCCTGGCAACCTTGTCTGGCTCCAGGCTGGAGGGTGGTGGCCCTGCCTGTGAAAGGGGGGTGGGAACTTGATGATTCTTGGGGATCCAACCCAGACCAGTCTGGGATTCTGTGATCTAAGAAAGCATCAGGTCCTGGAAGTGATGGCTCCAAGAGACTTTTGGGATTTTTTTCTTTTTTTTGTAATCTCTCTGTAGCACTAAAATGACTTTAGGAAATTATGCCTTGTGGCCAGAGAGATTAAAGCTTGCCCTGTTCAAGCTGGGACAAGTAGAATTCAAAGGGACTAAATTAACCTTTCTATAAATAACACTTTTTGAATTGGTAGCACCTCAGGTAGTATAAACTTTATTAAAAATTACATTGGATTATAACAGTGAGAATTAACCACGCAGCCCAAAATTATTCATATGTTCTCATCTGTCTCCTTCACATCCACTCTTCAGCATTACTGAACCCCACTAACTGCCTCTCTGAACAATGAGAGCCCACAATTCCCCCCAAACCCCCCTGTTACATCACACACCGTTATGGGCTGTGCTGATTTCTCACTGGCCATGTCCCTGACTTGCTCTTCTGTTCCCAGGTAGCTGTGATGACCCTCCAGATGTGCCCAACGCTGTTACAACAAAACTCGCTGGCAATTTGTTCCCCGTGGACACTGTCATTACCTATGAGTGCAGGGAGGGCTATCAGTTCAGCCAGGGGGAAAACACACAGCATGTTAAGTGTCTGCCAGATTTTACCTGGTCCGAAACCCCACGTGCTTGTGAGAGTAAGTGTGTGTTCCCTTGGCTCACTTACCTGTGGCAAAATCATTACTGACTGCAAAACTGTCCGTGGGCTGCTGGTCATGGGGGGTGGAGAGCAGGGGGGATGCTCCAAGTGACCAGCTCAGCATGTCTCTGGTCCTTGCTGGGAATCTTGATATTTGGTTTATTCCCCACCCATGGGGGTTTCTCTGCTTTATTTATCAGCTCTGCTTTCCACTCCCTTCAACCTGTGGGAAAAGTTACTGCAGAGCTGAGGGCACCTTGCCCCACCGGAGGGGAGGATGCAGTTGCAGTCTCTTGCTAACAACCCCCCTAGGGGCATCCAGGGATGGCTTGGAGAAGATTTGTTGCTGTGAGGTGTCTTTATCTTACAAAGCAGGTGTCCTTCCCTTTACAAGGAGTCTGCTGTCACCCAGATGGTTTTGCCATGGTTTCACACTTGCTAATGTTTGACATTTCTCAGGAATTCGCTGCCCAACTCCAGACATCCCCAACGGAAAGCGCCTACGTGCGTGGGAAGATACCGGCAATTACATGTACGGGGACAGGCTAGAGATCGCCTGCAACGATGGCTACGCTTTCAAAGGGCACGACAGTAGCATCATGCTTCAGTGTATGAGTGATGGGAGGTGGGATCCAGCGGTACCAGAGTGCACTCCAGGTAGGTGGGTGCTGGTGAAGCACGTTAACTTGGTGGCTGCTTTTATTTTTGAACTGCAAAAAGGTTGGGTTGCTCTCTACGGCGTGTCGCTGCCTGCTGATGCTGGCAGAAAGATCTACATGCAGCCCTAGGTGATGGTAGTAGCAGACAGGGAAGGTTTGGTGTATCCCCAGCTCTGCTCCTCCTGGGTTAATTTAAAAGAAACAGGCAGCAAAAAGTCCAAATGGTTCATTCTGTTGCCTGGGCATTTTCTGTTTAGCTGAGCTAGTGTCTGGCAGAGTGGGAGGGGAAGCAGGGGTGCTGGTAGCTTTTGGAGGCTTAGGAGCTTCCTAAGAAGCCTGGAAGACTCCCAGCTGGAGGGGGATGTGGTTTGTGCTTTGCAAAAGAGCTGGGCTGGTTCGTGGACACGAGGCTTGGGAGCAGAGGATGTTCTCAATGTGTTTCCCCTCTCAGAAGAAAATGCAGCAGTGTAAATGGGTGATACTGCTCAAACTAATAGTCTGTCACTAGATGGGGACCCGCAGCAGTAGCAGCAAGCTGTGGGAAGTGGTCTGAGCTCAAAAGCTCAGAAAGCCTCACCAGGAGGAAGGAATCTGCAAGTTCCCAGCACTGGAGAGCGAGTGGATCCTTGTGCTGACCCAGCAGCATCACGAGCTCTGCTGGGTGGGAAGGCTGGGGCTGCAGACCCCGGGACATCACTGCATGTGGTGCTGGGAGGCTGGCTCAGGCACACCCCCAGCGCTGCAGCCTGCGCCTTTCCCAGCAGCCTCGGAAAAATCTGACTGTAGAAACAGAAACTCCTTTGGAGGCACAAAGGCAGCATTGACACCTGGATCTGGAGGACAGTCACTGTCTCTTCCAGGGTCCAGGTGTTCTTGCTAGCTGCCTTCTCCATAGACAGCATCTTTGCTGGCTTTCATTCAGAAAATACCTGACACCCTTTATTTTCTGTTGCTTCCAGAGCGCCGCTGCCCAAGACCGGATCCCACTCACGTAAGAGAGGTTTATAAAAGCAAAAATGACTACACATTTGGGACCAGGCTGAGGCTGGCATGTGATTCAGGCTACGTCCTCAGGGGCCAGGAGTTGACCCAGTGCCAGGCTGATATGACCTGGGCTCCCCCGCTGCCGTTCTGCGATAAAGGTGTGTAGCACGGGGTGCAGTGGCATCTCACACGTGGGTATTCAGGAACAGCAGTCAGTAGGTGACCTGTCTTCAGTATTTGCTTCTGGGGAAGAGGACAGTGGTCCATGGGCTGAAAGCATTGAGGGGTCTTCTCACTGGGGGTGTGACCTAAGTGGGAGCTGAATGAGAAGTGGGGACGCTTGAACTGGTGGAAGGGACAAGAAGCCAGGCAGCAGCTTCACATGAATTCATGGCACTACAACCACGAATTTCACTCTTGTATTGATTTCCCAAAAGTGATCTTGATTCATACCTGAATGGATAACCATGAGTTACTTTTCTTACCCATTCCCTGTGCTCCCCAGTCTGTGACCACCCGCCGCAAATCGCCAACGGGCAGCACTCCGGAGTGGGACGGGAGCACTTTCCCTACGGCACGGAGGTGACATACAGCTGTGCAGAGGGTCTGTCCCTCATCGGGGACGAATCCATCTACTGCACCTCTGATGATGGGGTGACCCTGGAGTGGAGGGGCCCTGCCCCGGAGTGCAGGGGTGAGTCACTGCTGCCACAGGGGCTCTGGCTGAAGCCAGGACCTGGGTACGGTGCTGGGGCTGAGCCCCAGCCCCGTCACTTGTTCTGGTTCAGGAGCTCCAAGCCCAGAGTGACTTCATGACCAGGCAGCTCCTCTGGCTGTACACCAGTGAGCTGTGTGGTACCCCTGGGAGTGGTGGGGTCTCCTTGGGGTGCTGCAGGCAGCTGGGGCTCAGCTCTTGCGTTAGAGCGTGAAACCGATGCAGAGAGCGTCAGGGAGATTCCCTGATTCCCTGCCCTGGCTCCCTGCTGTCCCTGGGGACGTGCAGCAGCCCAACCCACCCCTCCTGCCTCCGCTCTCTTCCCACAGTGGTTCGGTGCCCCAAGCCCACCGTGGAGAGAGGGAGGATGACTCCGCAGAGGTTCACCTTCCCCTACGGGACAGCTGTGCAGTTCTCCTGCGATGAAGGCTCCGTGCTGCACGGCGATGCCGAGAGCCGGTGCACTGCTGATGGCAGCTGGCACCCCCCCCTGCCCTCCTGCCAGCCAGGTGGGTACCAGAACCAGCAGATGCCCCACAGCTGGTTTTCATGGTCCTGGGGTTGCTGCTCCTTTGCACCAGGCATCATTTGCAGGGAGTTTTTGCTTCCATCACTCCCCATCACATCACTTTTTGGCATGTGTTTTCCTTTCAGTAACGTGCCCCAGACCCTCGCTGCAGGAGAATGTAGTGGTTTCCTCTTACAAATCACTGTTCAAGGTGAATGAAACTCTGTCCTTCCACTGCAGAAGTGGTGTCAGTCAGTCACTAAATACAAGAAGTACCTGCTCAGCTAAAGGCACTTGGGTACCACCACCCTCATGTGTAAGTCCCACCCAACCCTGTTCTTTGTCTGTATTTATGGGTGAATAACACGGATCTGACTGCAGGGATAACTTGCTTTGTTGTAATAGAATCGGTGTGATTGAGGGGCTGCAGACTGAGGGATGCTCAGCACATAGCACCCTGCAGCAGTTTCATGCCCTCCCTCTTTCTTTTGGTTCTTTTTAAGAAAAAACTTGGCATGTGTGAGAAGATCCTTCAGAACAGGGAAGATTTCCAGTGTGGAATTCCTCTGGCAGAACTGAAAACTCTGCTGGAAGTCAAGAAACTGTACCTGGAGATACAGAAACTTGAGAAGGAGTTAAAAACCACAGCATATGGCTGATTGTCACCACCAGTATCATAAGAACCATCCTCTTTGTGTGTTGAATAATCATGCTGACTGAGGATTTTTTTATGACTTTGTAATTTGTGCTAATACTTAAATAGCCAGAAGAAAAATTACTAATCAGTCAAGGAACATATTTGGTCACACAGGGATTCAGAAAGTGAGGACTTCTGGCTTCAGTTAGAGCTCACTGGGTTGGTGTTTTATATCATTTTACACAATTTAAAGCTTTACAGTTAGATATGTTTATTATCCTGTCAAGTGTGCAGTTAGAAAGGAGCTGAGAGGAAGGTAAATTCACGTGGGAGCCGAGCAGACACCGTACTAGCAGGCACCTGCGTGGTTGGAGCCCCCATCCAGCATGTGCCCCACAACTGCTGCCCCTCTACAGCTGCACCCAGTATGGCCCATTACTACTCTGTTTGCATATGCAGCAGTCATTATCCTGAACAAGCACTTTGCTGCCTAATTAGCTGTCACCTTCGGATCAGGCACAATGGAGAAAACCTCGAAGCTCATTTTCTAGCGAAGCGGAGTCGCTGGGTTTCCTTCCTGAGCAGGACAGATGTTGCTGAAGCCACAGCGGTGCCACTCGCTGCTCCTTTGCACCAGGAGCAGCTGTGGGAAATCAAAGTGTTTAAGAAAAGACAGAAGAAAGGAAAGAAGCTGTTTCTGCAGCATCTGGCAAAGGGGCAGTGCTCTGCCATCGCATCTCTGGTGATCGCAGTGGTTCTCCTTCGCCCCGAGAGTGTAATAAAGCTGCAATTGTAACCACAGCCTCATCTGCCTCTGGATAACTCTGTCCTGTGGAGGACAGGACAGCTGTGCTCCAAGAATCATTTCTTGGTGAGGCAGCAGTGCTCTTATTGCCTGGGTGCAGCACAGGGGCTGTCTGCGCAGCAGCGTGTCCCCCCACCCTGCGTGTCGCTGGGGTGAAGAGGCAAAGTGAGTGCTGCCCGGGGCACCCATCAGCAGCTCCCTGCGTGTCAGGGCTGAGGGATGCTGCAGGGTGGGGTCTAGCTGTAAAATAGCTTTATTCCTGCTGTCCCCATGAGGAAGGAGGCAGAGGAGCGTTGCCTCCATCTTTTCTGGAGAGCTCGGGGTGGACAGCGCTCAGCTTGGAATGGTCAGAAGAGCCGTGGGGGGGTGGCTGAGAGAGTTGGGGCTGTTCNTCTGTCACCTTCAGAGCAGGCACAAAGGAGAAAACCTCGAAGTTCGTTTTCTAGCGAAGCGGAGTCACCGGGTTTCCTTCCCGAGCAGGACAGATGTTGCTGAAGCCACAGCGGTGCCACTCGCTGCTCCTTTGCACCAGGAGCAGCTGTGGGAAATCAAAGTGTTTAAGAAAAGACAGAAGAAAGGAAAGAAGCTGTTTCTGCAGCATCTGGCAAAGGGGCAGTGCTCTGCCATCGCATCTCTGGTGATCGCAG
>VXBZ01010832.1:0-11867 GCA_013399135.1 Heliornis fulica
ATGGGACCCAGGGAGGACCTGCCAGGGCTTTCCAGCTCTGCAGTGGTTAAAGCTGCTCGGGGTACAACCAAGAAGAGAAAAAGGCCTATAAATGTAAAGTGCCATTTATTTTTTTATTTTAATTTTTTTTTTTTCCATGATGAAAATACCGAGTTTAAAAAAAAAAACAAAAAAAACAAATAAAATAATTAAAATTGCACCAACAAAACGCTCGATACACTTTCTCCTCCTCCTCCTCCTCATCCAAAACCCATCACCAAACCCAACCTGTAAATATCCTAAAGCTTCAGGAACTGTCCCTGTTCCCCATCTCCCGCTTAATTGAAGAGGCAAAACCATAACAAGCCCCCCCGCAGCCCTGGGGCGCCTCACCCAGCCAGCAAGCACAGGTCTAACCCCCCCTAAATGTGGGGTGTCGCCCCCCTCCCTCCCCTGCACTGGGTTTGCCTTGGGGAGGGGATGCAGCTGCCCCCTGTGTTTGCCCCAAGCAGGGCAGCACCTTCACCCTTTGCTGGGGAAGGGGAAAGAAAAGGGTATGAGGGGTTTGGGGGGGACTGAAATCACACAGCTTTCGTTTTGGGGGGCTGTAAGGGCTCTGAGCACAGGCAGAGGGGATGCTGGCCCAAGGGGGCAAAAAAAAGACCCCAAAAAAATGAAGGAAAAGAAAAAGTAAACCACAAAAAAGAAAAAATTCTCACCAGGCTTCCAAAAATCATCCCCTGATGGGGAGCTTGGGGACCAGAGCCCCACGTGGGGCAATGGGGGAGCAGGTCACCCCAAAACACTCAGGAGGTGGAAAATAAAAGAGGTGAGAGCTGCCACCTCCACAGCGCAGCGGGGACGGATCCAGCCACCGCGCTGGAGCTCAGCATCCCCCTCCCCAGGCCCTTTGTAAGGTCCTTCCAGGGCAGGAGGGGACATGATGGGGAGGGGACATCAGGCTGAGGTGGCCTTTGGAAAATTTGTGGGTTTGGGCCACCACAGGTCTTGCCTTGGGGGGGTTCATCCCCAGCCACGGCACCCTGCTCCTCCTGGGGAGGGGAGTGGGGGGTCTGAGGGGCAGCCCAGGGGTATGGCCACAATGGCCAAGATCACTCCTGGGTTGGGTGAGAGGAGCTGGAGGGGGAAAAGCAGCAACCTGGAGGGGTTTCACCACCCACCCCACCTTCCTGCCCCCAGGTGGGGGGTCAGGAGGGAGCCCACTCCCATGCTCTGCCCTGGTCATGGGGACAGCCGGGCTCTGCCTCTCACCTCAGGAAGGAGCCAGGGAAGGAAAACCCCGACTCTCCCTTCACCTCAGCACCCAAAGGTGCCAGCCACAGCTTGCTGGGGTGTTGCAGTCCCAAGGGAGCTGCCTGCACCCACCCCACGAGGAGCCACCAGCTGAGAGCTCGGCCTGTGCTCAACCACCCGAGACCCTTCACTACGTACCCAGTACATGACCAGGCCAACAGCACCACCCCCAAACCTCTCCTCCACCCACAGCTGGGTGGGAAGGGGGCTCAACACCCCACTCTCCTCCAGCTCAGCCAGAAATCACCCCACAGACCTCCTGCCCACATCATCAGGGCACCCATCTTGTCCCAGCCGCTCCGGTGACGCTGTGTCAGGCCACCCACGACTGAGTTTCTCCATTCCTGGCCCTGTGGATTCCTCTCTGTCCCAGAGATCAAACAAAAACCAGGTGGAGGGGGGTGTTTGAGGGAGGGGGGAGCAAACCCTCTCTGCACAGGTCCCACCACACATGCAGGGGGGTGTGTGCACACACCACTCTCACCTTGGGTGTTTTCCTTTTTTTTTTTTTTCCTCTTTTTTAACCCAAGTGAACATTCAAAAAAACCCCAAACACCCAAACAACAAAACCCCAATAAAATAAAGTGAAAAAAATAACATAAGCAGCACCACATTTCCCAAGTGTCAGGAGCTCTGGAGCTGGAGCAGAGGCCAGGAACACCCCCCCCACAATCAAAAGAAACCAAACCCTGCTTTGGCTTGGGGGTCGGTGGAGAAAGACCCTCTCCGAGGGGACGGTGCTTCGCCGCCGGGCCTGGAGGCGGGAAGGGGCGAGGGGAGAAGGAAGAAGGGCAGTTCTGTCATTTACTGCAGGGGAGGAAATGGTGACAGAGGCAGATGTCCTGATGCCAGGCGCTCCCTGGGCCCTCAGATGGCAGCTCGGGTGGGTGTGCTGGGCTGGTTCAACCGCAGCGTTTTGCAGAGCCAGCCGGCGAAATCCACCTCCTCCACCTCGGAGCGTTTGATGAAGGTGTGACTCTGAAGGAGAAGAGGGGGGGGAAAAAGGGGTTAGGAGCATCACCCCACCGCCCCCCAGCTCCCAAAACCCGGCCCTGGGAGAGATCCTGGGGAGGTGAGATCCTGCTGGGCCACCTCATGCTGTTCTCGGGTACCCAAAGGCGGTTTGGAGATGGAATCTGGGTTTTGGAGCCCTGTGGATGGGTTTTTAAGCCATGGTGGCCACGTAGTCAACACAGGGGCACAGGAATGAGGGAGTGGAGGGGAGGGGAGCCTGCACAGCCCGGCCCCAGGCAGACCGAGCCTGCTCTGTACGGGCAGGGAGAGGCCGATGCTGCAGCTCCTGCTCCCCCCGGGACAAACCCTGCGCCCCAGGGCAGGAGGCAGCACAGGCAGGACCACCCTCAGGCAAGGACAGTGGTCACCTCCTCTGAGAGGGTGACAGCACCCAGATGGGGCTCAGCACACTGTGAGGAGGAAGAGTCCAGGTCAACATGGCTAAAGTGGGCTTGCTGAACAGTTTGGATGGAAAGGACCTCAGACCCTCCCCCTCGGCTCAGTATTCCCCCCTACCACGGGCAGGGACACCCCCACCAGCCCAGTGTGCCCCAAGCCCCATCCAACCTGGCCTTGAACCCTGCCAGGGACCCAGGGGCAGCCCCAGCTTCTCTGGGCACCCTGTGCCAGGGTCTCCCCCCTCCCTGGGAAGGATTTGTGCCCCCCAGCTCCTCTCGCTCTGCCCTCCTGCAGCTGAAGGCCATTGCCCTGGGCCTGGCCCTCCCTGCCCTGGGCACCAGCCCCTCTCCAGCTCTCCTGGAGCCCCTCAGGAGACTGGAAGGGGCTCAGAGCTCTCCCCAGAGCCTTGTCTTCATTGGCCCAACTCTCCTCTCGACCTCAGACAAGAGATGCTCCAATCCCCTCATCATCTCCATGGCTCAGGCTGGTCTGTATCACCCTTAAGCCGAGATCAGTACTCCAGAGGGTCTCCTGAGAGCAGAGGGGCAGAATCCCCTCCCTTGCCCTGCTGCTCAGGCTGATTTTGCTGCATCCCAGGACACAGCTGGCTTCCAGGGCTGCCAGCTCATATTCCAGCCATACCTTCACCTGCCCAGCTCAGGAGGCAAATGTTTGTCCCAGGCAGCTCTGCAGACACAGGACAGCTGGGTGGTTCCCACCCCAGGCTCTTGCATAGGTCAGATACCATCGCTGCCTTTGAATCAAAGGTGAGTCACTCCCTCTCCTGGGCTCTATTTAGCTCATCTTAAGCTCAGCCTGGGAGTTTCCAGCCTTCTGAGCAAGGCAAGCAGAGGGATGGGGCAGCAGCCTGCAGATCTGGTGCCACCCCACTGCAGAAAGGGAATTGCTCTCCACACTTACCATCAGCATCTTCAGATCTGCCCGTTCTGCTGGATTTTTAATTAAGCTGAAATAAGAAGAACAAGAGAGCAAAAAACCAACACTGAGACATTTCCTGGTGGAGAAACCAGTTATCTGGCTGGAAAGGTCTCCAGCTTCACCAAAAGCCACTTGCTCTCCTGGCTGCTTTCCCCCAGGAGCTTGGAAATGACTTGGAAATATCATCTCCAACAGCCCAGCTCCCCAGGGAGAGCAGCAGGATCTCTAGATGCAGGATCTTGTAGACTGTGTGGATGAATCACACCCTGCAAACGGAGGAGGACCTAACACTCAGTGGTTTTTGTAATGCCCAATCTCTGGGATTTAATGGGAGCTGCAGCAGCATCTTCAGGTGTGTGTGTGTGTCCCCCCCACTGCATGAGAAGGTCTGGAAGTGGATGGTGTGTGGCTGCGAGGCTGTGGCGTGACTCACACAGCCCCAGCAATCTGCTCTGGGCTCAGATTTAGAAGGTGCTGTGATACTGCTGAGCCTCACCATGAATAAATCAGGTTTTTATTCCATCCCTTCCCAAGGCAGAAGTTCCCAGCACACACTGCAGCCAGGGAGAGGTCGCCCACGGAGCACGGCGAACGCTGCGTTACGCCGAAGGCTTTGGGTGGAGCAGCAGGTGCAGAGCACATCCAGGCCTCCACCTTCAGCTCTAAGCAGGGGTTCTTACCATTTATTTACAAACTCCTGGAAATCTGGTGTGAAAACTCCATTTGGCAGCTTGGGAGGTGGCTGCAGAGAAAAGGAGAAGGGATTGCTGCATCACTGTGTGTGAACGGGTCAAAAGCAGCGTCACATATACTCCCTGACAAGCTGCAGAAACACTGTGCTCCACAGCCATCCTCCTCCTCCTCCTCACTGTGCTTGGAAACCAGGGAACTGCTCCCCAACATTTCTCTCCCCAGCAGCTGCCCCAGAATGATGTGTAGATGTGGGGGGGCCCCACGCTGAACCTTTGGAAACCCAGGAGGCCAACACTGCGGCTGCACCGTTCTGGATCCAACCTGGTGAACCCCAGCTCTGACAACACCCACCACAGGCAAAGCCAATGTGGAAGCTGTAACTGGGGGTCAACTCCCATCACCTCAAAAGCTGCTCTTTCCACTTGCCCATGGGATGGATATTCCAGCCTGGGAATTTAGCACTGGTCACTCTGTTCAAAGGGATTCATGGGCAGAAACGTGCCTGACCTCAGCATCTTCTGTGCAGAAGAGATGGTCAATAGAGCCAAGAGCTTCCCTCTCACAAGGGCATTATGAGCTCCCCCTCCCCCAGAGCCTTACTCCAAACCCAGGGATGCTTCTGCAGTATGAAGAGATGGTAAGTGTGAGCAGGGGAGGAGGAGAGGACACCAGTGCAGCTCACAGCCCCAAAAACCTCCTGTCAGAGCCAAGGTGCTGGAGCCCACCCTGACTCAGCAGACACAACACTGTGGTACCCCAGAGAAACCCAGCAGAGCCAACCATAAAGAAACACCCACCTCATTAACTATATAATCCAGCAGCTCAAAGATGGCCATGGCAGGCCGGCTGTCCATCCCGTGGCCTGCACGGTTAAGATGACAAAAACAAAGGTGAGAGGCTGCTCAGGGACAGCCAAGAGCCTTATTTTGTGGGAAAAGGACGTGGGGGACTTTTGCTGGGAGAGGCAGAGACATCCCACTTGGAAACTGACTCGTGGTTAAAGAGCATTACCACGAGAAAACCCATAAACACGTTCTGAATTTCAGATTTCTTTCCCTGTGCTGATAGTCCAGATTTATTTCCTAGCTTGGAACATTTGGAGAGTACCAGACCATCTGCTGTGGCAGGCAGGCAGCGCTTCTAGAGCCTTCTGCTTCCAAGCAAATGGTTCAAGCGGAGCCTCCTTCAGGCTCTTGTGCCAGTTTGGGACTTGTATGAGCATTTCCAGCAACACTGTCCCCAAGATGCCACCCCAAGCTTGCAAGGAACCTGTTGGGAGCATGGGCAAAGCCTGAGGAGCAACATGTGCTATTGCAGTGTCTCTTTAAAACATCTCCAACAGCTGGCACTGTCCCTGGCACAGGGTGCTTCACTGGGCAGCCCAAGCCTTCTCATGGGACAGCAGGGTTTGAAGGGAGGTGAACTGAGTGCTTCAAAAACCCTCAACAGACCCTGGGTGGCATCCCAAGAGCCATCACCTCACCTTCCCCTTCCACGTAATTTAGGGATTCCAAACCTCTGCAGCACCGGGCTCTGCCAGAGGGTTGACACTACAAACACCTCCCTGCCACAACCTTACCCAAGCCAACCTCTGGCTAACCCAGCCAAAGCAAACAAAACCCAACCCCCTCCCCTTCTCCCCCACATCTGGATGTTGCTCCCAACGCACACGACAGCCCCTACCACTGACGGGGCGTCCTGGGGGCCTGGCCCGCGGCGAGATGCTGTGAGATTCTCCCTCCGCCCCGTCCACCACAGGACGGCCAAATATTGCTTCCAGTTCCTTGGAGTCTGGTGGGGGGATTGGGTACCTTCCAATAGACAGCTCCACCAGGGACAGACCCATGCTCCAGATGTCGGACTGGACCGAGTAGTGGGTGCCCTGCAACCGCTCGGGCTGGAAGGAGAGATCACGGAAACACCCGGTGATGCAGAGTCATAAATTAGAATCATAAACTAGAATCATGGAATGATCAGGGTTAGAAGCAACTATCAGAGGTCATCTAGGCCAACCCCACTGCAAGAAGCAGGGACACCCCCAACTAGATCAGGTTGCTCAGGGCCTCATCCAACCTGGCCTTGAACGTCTCCAGGGATCCAGGGGCATCCACCACCTCCCTGGGCAACCTGTTCCAGTGCTCCACCACTCTCACAGCAAAGAACTTTTTCCTCATCTCCAATCTAAATCTCCCTCCCTCTATTTTAAACCCATCACCCCTTGTCCTGTCACAACAGGCCCTACTGAACAGCCTCTCCCCATCTTTCTTGTAGGCCCCCTTGAGGTCCTGGCAGAGCGCTAGAAGGTCTCCCCGGAGCCTCCTCTTCTCCAGGCTGAACAGCCCCAACTCTCTCAGCCTGTCCTCATAGGAAAGGTGCTCCAGCCCCTTTATCATCTTTGTGGCCTCCTCTGGACCCTCTCCAACTGGTCCATGTCCTTCTCATGTTGGGGGTTCCAGCACTGGACCCAGTACTCCAGGTGAGGTCTCCCGAGGGCAGAGTAGAGGGGGAGAATCCCCTCCCCCACCTGCTGGCCACGCTCCTCTGGATGCAGCCCAGGATGTGGTTGGCTGCTGGGCCACAAGAGCACATTTTCAGCTCATGTTGAGTCTCTCACCCACCCATTACCCCACCCTGAAATGAAACAGGTGAGACTCCATATCCTGATGGCCTCTTCCATCCCAGCTCTTCTCCTCCAGGGAAATGTCTGTCCCAAAGGGGTCACACGTCAAGACCACGCGTGAACGGGAAGCGCTTGATGCACCCAGTGCCCAGCTATGGCTGAGCAGCATTTCCAGCTGCTCACACTCAGGAGTCCAGTACACAGCAGGAATCTATTTCTCTGTATGCAGACATCTAACATTCAAATTAACTCTTCTTTCCCACCCTCCCTGCTCCTGTTTGTTCCTGGTAATACTCGAGAGAATCGGGGAAGCAGAAAATGCACTCTGGGCTCTTGCCATTGAAACAAAGAAATTTAAAAAAAAAATTAATCTATATTCTAAAATAAATAAAAATAAAAAATCGAATTAAATGCAAGTCACCCACACTGGCAGCTTGGAGTCAGCTGTGCAGAGCCAGAGGCTGAGTGCAAGGCAGATATTACTTTTAAATAGCCCCTGTCTAACTATAACCGTACTTGAATAACCATTCCCAAAATACGAGCGCAGCTCAGAGCTCAGCACAGCACTGCAGCCTGAGAGCTCCCCACCAACCCACTGCTCCTCCATCCCCCCTCAAAGCAGGGCCTGGGGACTCAGAGCCAGGAGGGAATTTTGTTGTTGTAGACACCGTGTCGTCTGCAGCAGATCCAGCACCGATGCCGAGTCTTGTTTACAGGAGAGGCACAGCCAGCCCTTCCTGCACTTCACTCCAGCTTTAATTTCCCTTCAGCCTCCATCAAACCCCTCCTGCCCCAGAGTTTTTGCCCCCATTTTGCCAGCAAGTGCACCCAGTCAAAGCAGCAGAGGAGGTGGGCGCACCAGTACCCCTGTGGTGGGTGGAGCTTTGCACACAGAAAGAGAAGGGGGTTTTGAACCCACAAGTACTCCCCAAAACAAAATACAGACACATCTGGAGGATCTGAAATGTCTTTGCAAGTTTCTGCACTTCCACTGCTATCCAGGAGCAAGTTGGAGAAAACAAGACACCACCTCCTCAGGAGGACACGGAGGTGGCTGCTTCTCCAGCACCGGGCTCACCCCTGACACCGATGCAGCCCAGGTGAGGAGAGAAACACTGAGCAAACCCTGTGTGAATCAGACCCTACACACTGATCCTGCAAGAGCCAAGCCAAACCCAAATTCTTAAAAAAATAACAAAACCCAAAGGAAAGTTGAGAGGAACTTACAGACATGTAGGACCGAGTTCCCACAAAGGAGTTTGCCATGGAGTCAATGAGTTGGCCACTGACCCCGAAATCACACAGCTTAATCTCTCCTCGAGAGTTCACCAGGATGTTAGAAGGCTTCACATCTGACAAGAGGAAGAAAGAAGAGGGTAAGCACGACTCTAGGTAAAATACAGGGCTCCTGTGCTGCAGGCAGTTATTTTTAGGTTCCTCCTCTCACCTCTGTGCATGATTTGGTGCTTCTCTCTCAGATATGCCAGCCCTCTCAGAACCTGGAAGGAAAGCAAAGGCAGGATGAGATGGGAGCTGGGAAGTGCTTTCCCTTTGGCAGGACACACGGTCTGGGTGCTGCCACAACCAGCTTGGAGAGGTCCATGCGGTGTCCATGTGTTTCAGGGTTTGCAGTTTAATCACCAAGTCAATGATGGGTCTTGGGTTTACTGCCCAAGAAAGCTTCTCCCAGTCAGCACCAACCAGTCAGAGGGGTCAGAGCTCAGGAGAGTGGTGGGGAACACACTTCACCCTCCCCTCACACACATCACCTCCTCTTGCCTGAGGTCAGGCCAGGAAAGTGTGTATAGAGAAGCAGTGAAAGCTTCCCAAGGCAACACAAGCATTATCCCCAAGCCATGCCCAGAAAATTCTGGAAGCCTGAAGAGCCACCATAACTCACCGCTATACTGACTTTCCCCAAGATCTCCTCGGGAATTCTTTTAGCTTCTTTCAATACTTGATCCAAAGAGCCTCCATCCTAAAATAAAGAGCATGGAAGTGATCAACCTGCCAACCTCCAGCAAGAAACCAGAGCAGCTGGCTGTAGAGACAGGCATCCCAGGGAGGGTGGGCAGTATACAGCATCCCAGCTCGGCATCGAGCACCCTCCTTTGACAGTGGGAAAGAAAATTAAAATGGGTCTGGTGATCAGAGCTGAAGCTTCTCTCTGAAATCTACTTCAACACTATCTTCTATCAGCTCCACTTCTTGCTGGTAGCTCTGAGCTTCCTCTCCCTCAGTGGGAAATGCAAAGATGATGCTGTCAGCACTGATGCGGAGGAGCGACAACGCCATTCTCCGCCAGAGACAACAGAAAAGGCCTCACAGTGAGCTCTGGAGAGCAGCAGGTTTACAACACTTCCGTTTGGCCAACCCCCAGACCTCTGCTTCTGCTTTCCTACAAGCTGATGTCTGTCATTTCCATGCCTAAGCAGGGGTTCACAGCTCTACTGGGTGCCCACACAAGGAGCTGGCTGGTGCCAGCGCCTCGGTTCAGCTTCAAGGCTCAGGGAAACAGGGTTTAGAAACACAGCCTGGGAACAGCGGTTTGCAGGAGGAGCAGGGACTCACCATGTGCTCCATGCAGATGGAAATCTCTCCATCACTGTAGAAGGCTCCATAAAACCCCACGATATAGGGGGAGTTACACTCATGCAGCACCTGCAGCTCTCGGATAATCTGGTTCCTGATGGCCGGTTTGATTTCTAAATGAATCAGCTGCCAAGAAAGAATCAAGAACATTCAAGGTGTAATGCTGGAAAAGAAAACCAAAATAAACCCCCACAACTTACAGGGACCATGTGAGCAAATCCTGAGTGTTGGAAAGCAACAAATTGCATGTCAAAGCAGAGCAGGATCCAGGATAAAGGAGAGGCAGTGCCCCGTGCAGCCCGCTGGCGACCGCCGGCCACGACACAGAGATCGCACGGGACACAGCAGAAAGTCAGAAGTTTGATGCAGATCTGACTCAGCACCTGGGAAGATTTTCACAAGTTCTGTAGGTGTTGTAAGAAGAGGTGCTCTGATATCAAGGAAACCACAGAAAGTTTTAAGAAAAAAAAAAAATTTACACATGTGAAAGAGCTGATGTTTTTATTCCTTGGGCTCCTCACCGTTAGCACAGCTCTGGGCAGGGAAGCCAGAGGCTAGAAAACACGATGGCACATCAGAATAAAGAGCCACCATTGCTGTAGGACACCCAACCCCAGGGACATCTGTCTGCCCCACAGACCTACAAAGATGGGCTCTGCAGGAAGGACAGCAGCGCTGCAGCTGCCTTTGCTCCAGGTTCTGAGCTCTCCAAACCACCCCGTGACACCCAGCGCTCCCAAACCAAACACACTGTGAGGGTCTGGGGACTCAGCTCTGGGTGAAGCCACCTGGAGAAGTGGATTTGCTCCTGGAGATCCACTAAACCATCCCAACAGCAGGTAAGACCACAGACTTCCATGGAAGTCATCCTCTGGACTGTTCTCACTGAGCACTGCCTTTTCCAAGAGGCAGAGGAGGCATCTCCTAGTTTTCTGTTATAGGGCACCACAGTAACAGGCACTGCCTGTGAACCAACATCTGAGACAAATTGCTGAGATGGTTGCTTGGAACTGCCTTGGCTGGTCCAGGCAGGACCAGCCCAGAGCCAGGAGTTGGACTTGATGATCCTTATGGGTCCCTTCCAACTCAAGAGATTCCATGATCTGTTAAGCAGGTGGTGAGGGGTGAGGAACATGGGCATCAAACTCCTGTCTGGCGAAGAACATCCACCCTCCACTCCTTCCCACCCTCCCTTTTCCAGTTCTCATTAACAACCATGTAGGATCCTCAACAGACCTGCTCTTAGCCAGCTTGGCCAAGTTCATTAAAAGCAGCTTCACTGGGACAAAGAATAAATTTATGTTTTCACCCAAGGTCCTCTCAATCCCAGGGACCTGTCACAGAGAGCACAGCCTCTCCTGGGGGGGTTGGGGACAGGCAGAGCAGTCAGGTCACTCACAGAGACAAAGAAGGAGAGGTTCCACCTAAAACCTAACTGGAGGCAGCTGGGACCGTGGTCCTGACCCAGGCAAGGTGGTTGGGGGGCAGGTGGGTCACTGTGGAGAGACCCACTGAAGGTGGCTCTCCCAGAGCGAGCACCAGACGCTCTCCAGCACAACATCACAGCCTGCTCCTCCCACTCCCCATTTACCTTCCGTGCCATAACGAGCCCTGAGGGTTTGTGCTGCACTTTGGTGACCACACCACCATTGCCAGCCCCCAACTCGGAGATCCTCTCAAAGTCATCGTCCTTCAGCTCCCCAACTTTGGCTTTCTGCGTGAGGAAAGCTTCCAGGCGCTTCTTCTGCTGCTCGTCCAGCTCGAGTTCCTCGAGCTTCTTCTGAAGGTCCACCAGGTTTGCCCTGGAGAGGGGAGGAGAGGGACCATCAGGAGATGGCAGTGGCACAGAAAAAGGGGTGGCTTGGGGCTTTTTTCTATATTTTTTTTAATAGGGAAGTGGAGGGAAATAACTGAAAATCATCATCTGACACATGCTCAGCCCTCGACACACAGCAAGGCTAAAGCAAAGCTCTGGAGTGAGACAAGGCTCAGCTCTGGGGCTGACTGGGCCACACCACCAGCAGGACCCCTGGTGCAGTGTCTGCTCAACATCTCCTCTGGAGAGGAGCTTCAGTGCAGTCAGCTCTTGTGGGGAAGCCAAGGAGTAGGGAAAAGTCCTTCAAGCCTTTAAAGAGTCAGCACGGCTCAGCAGCAGCACCAGCCACCGCTCCCTCTCCCAACACTTGGCTTTCACGGGGAAACAGGAGAAGGGCTTTCCAGGGTGCCCAGCAACCCCCTGCTCTGCTGCAGCCCACCCTGTCCCCACCACGCACAAAGGGGTGTCTGTGCTCCCCCACCACCTGCTGCTGACCCCCCC
>VXBZ01010833.1:0-22791 GCA_013399135.1 Heliornis fulica
TAATATCACAAGCATGTGGTTCTGTTTCCATGAGATTAAATTCTAGGACATCAGAAATGGGTCTGGGCTTTCTTATTTTAGAATTAACTAATTAATTTCACAAAACCTGAAGAGCTAGCAAGGCTTCTTTTCCCTCTAGTTCCCTTCTTGTTCTCCCCTTTATTATAGGGTTTTTAACCTTCCCTCTCTTCTTGGGGTTCTTGACTGGGAAATGTGAAATCATTTCCACACCAGTAGCAGGGAACTGGGTTTTTGAGTCCTAAATATCCAAAGGACTGAAAACTGTAGTATGCAGGATAGCCATTGAAGTCTAGGTAACCCTTAATTTCAGACCAGAAGTGATTCTCAGCATAATGAGAAACCTTCTGCTGATTCAGTGGGCACTTTTAATTCTGCTTAAAGCAAAATGTGCCCTCTGCACATCTCTCTGGAAACAGTTCAGTGCTGCTGGAAACACACAAATCTGCTTGTCAGGAACTGATAATCTGCATCATAAGGGATAGTTGGGAGTTGGGTGGCCAGGGAAGATCCCTGTTAGCCCCTGCTGGAAGGGAGAGACAGGGGAAGAGGTATGGGGAGGTGGGCACTCCTCAGCCCCCTGATGGGGACGGCAGTGGTTGCTCCAGCGCACAACTGCTGTGGATCTGGTAGGACTGTTCTCATTTTGTCAGTTCCACAACCTAATGCTCTTCCAGCTTACCTGCTGATTTATTACTGAAGCAGAGTATCTCCTTGATTGATTACTGACTCAGGAAGAATCAGTTAGAAAGAGGTAATTTTGAGGAAGAGGTAAGCAGGACTTGCATAAATCTGTATTTTTCTTCTTGAACACTAATATCTGCTTTCTTTTCCTTTCAGGCAGGTGCTAGAAAAAAACTCAGATCTTTGAATGTGCCTGGTAATTGCCAAATTGCCATTTTAGTTCTTTTGTTTGCAATTTCTCCTGCATCCCCCCCAAAGAACATTTTATGCTTACAGGTCATGGACTGCAACTGGAGTAGAGGGAAAACAGCAGAAAATGAACTGCTGGGAGGACACACACATATTTTCCTGCTGCTGTCATGAATTACAGTCAGAAAGAGAAATCTGTAAAGACACTTAAAGTACGGAACAAGTAAGAGTGTTTCCAAATAGTTGGAGTCTCCATGACATATCAGCAGTTCTTTGAAATGGCCTGTGAATTTTTAGTAACTTCTGTCTAAAAAAGTGTTTTCAGAGTACAAGAACAGAGTGTTTTTTCACCTGACTTCTCATCTTCCCACAGCACACAAAAATTCAGGACTGCAGGTGGAGATAAGGAGGGTCCTGTGAGGACAGCTTGCGGAAAAAGTACTGACAGCCTCTCAGAAGGACCTAGTTGGAGTCCATTAGTAGTTGTAGGTTTGATTTGAGATCACGAGAAAGCTTTTAGTTCAGAAAAGCCAACCATCCCCTGCCCTCTGCTTGTTCTGAACAAGCTCTTGTTCTCAGATGGTCACTAGCTAAATTACATCTCTCTGCCACACCGGAAAACGGATCTATGAGTAATGAGTTGACAGGAAAACAATCTTCAGCCTCACTTGGAGTACCTAGGATATATTTGGCTGTTTCAGCCAATAAATAGGGGAAGGATAGTCTTTGAATTGCACAACGACTTTTAACTGAAGATTTAGGTCTTGTTTCTAAAAATGCAGTCAGATGTTTTCTGCCCAGATGCCCAGCCTTTCAGATGTATGAATCAATCTCTTGTTAGACCACTAGGAGTTTCACACTGGGTGGGTGTAGGGTGGGGTGTGAAGGGCGAGCCTCACTGCATGTATTTTTCCATTTCCAGTCCTAAGTTTGTAATGGACACTTTAAATTTAAAGCTGTCTTCACTTAACATGGCAAGATACCGTACTTTGCTAGAGAAAACAATGTAATGTTAAGAAGTAAAGCAGTAAATATGTGCAAAAGCTGAAAGACTTTAGATAAAGGAGGGAGGAAATACAGGAGGGGAAGAAAAAAGGTAGGTAAACTGACTCTGGTCAAGATTTTGACAAGAATGTAATAACCTTAAATGAGGTCTCTCCCCAGCAGACACTGAAGGCATCCTGACCTTTTTTAACGCTGATTTATTCATCATGGGAATGGATTTTGTACCTCATCCATTCTGTGACTGATGGGCAGGAGTAATTTCTCAATACAGATGAATATGCTGTGGTAGACTCCATTTGCCACACTGACAGGAGCAGAGTGCCATCAGCCACAGAGTTAGCTGAAAAAATATTTTTCTTTTCAGTCTTGCACTCTAACATGTCCGTGAGGTATGTGGAACAGCAGGATGGGGGGAAGGTTACTGGATGGTATGAATCTCGAGTTATGAATTTCCTCTGTCTGAAATCTCAAATCACAAGGTGAAGGGGTAACTGTGGTTTTGCTTGAAATAATTAAGAGGGGGGAAAAAACCCAAACCAGCGAAGAACATTCCCTCTCCCACCAATCCCACTCAAGCTCTTTTTCCCCATTACACAGGTTTCTGCTTGCAGATCCATGCCTTCTATCTGTAGCTTCTTCAACTGTAATGATCCTTATATACTGAATTTGTTTTGTATGACTGTCTTGTCACATGGATGTCCTTGAAAGTAGTAACAGCCCGTCCTTTAGGAGGGGCAGTTGCACTCACCTTTTGTTCAAAATGGTGCAGGCAGATCAGTTTTCACAACTATTTTTCTTCATGGATGACTTTGGGGTGAGAATAGGAAATACAGGAAGGGAAGAATGAGATAGTTAAACTGATGCTGAAGAACATGACATTAACATCATCAGTTCATTGTGCTTCAGAATGTGTAAACACAATGAAATCTTATGTCCGTGAACATCAGGGATCTGAAAACCAAACAAAACTGTAGAATTCTGATGGTGGGAAAGAGAAGGAGAGCATTTGCAGTGAAAAAACCATAATGAGATAATGTATAAACCCAGGGTTTTGGGGTTTTTTTTTTGTTTGTTTTCAAACACAAATGAGCTACTCACTGGCTCTGGTCACTAAACAGTTATGGTATTGGCAGACTATTCCAGGGTCGTCCATTCTGGGTTGTGCTTATGTTGGAGCATGTAGGCAGGTGTCGTGTCAGGACCGATGATGGTAGTGCTTATACTCTGTAGTTCTTTGCCATTTACCAAAAATATATTTAGAAAATAACTAAATTATGTGTCAGATATCATAATGATGACAGAGCATCCATAAACAAAGGAGAGAGGGGCGAGAAAGACAAGCATGAGGACACTGGCCTCAGTAGGGCAATGTACTTTTTCCATTCTAACCTTATCAGTTTACATACTGAACTGTGGTTCCAGCACACAAATGTTTCACAAACTGTCACACAAACCATTTCTGCCAGGGCAGTCTTGCTCTTCAAGGATTTCTTTCTGCTGGTAGGTGAAGCCCACATAGAGGTGGGCAACCACTATTTAGATGCTATAGGGTTCTTTAGAGGGTCTTTCTGAAATTGAGTATAATCAATTCCCAGTGAATGGAAAGAATCTCATGTTTTCTTCTGATGGATTAAGATTGTTGCAGTGGGCTTTCTAGAGAACTAGTAGTGCATCTGAGGTAGACTCTGCTCTTTGTCAGTTTTACCCAACTTTATTTAGTAAAAACTGGAAGTCCACTACCATGTCTCTCTCTAGATCTTGGTCTGTTGGAGATTTCTGCTTATATTAGCTATCAGTATGCTGCAGACCAAAGCAAACACAAAAGGGTATATTCTGTGATGCACAGATTTGTTTTATGAGATTCAGGAGCCCTGGTGGGATGTCATTCAAACAGCGGGGATACCATGGGGCAGAAAGCTTCAGGAGCTGAGAGGGTTTTGTTTAAGAGGTTTGTGTAGCTGGACAGCGAGTCATCTTTTCACTTGGAGTTCTGTTGCTGGCTCTTCTGGGATTTGCTTGACATCTGAGTTTCTTTGTTCAGGAGTCTTTAACAGGTTTACACATGCCTGTTTTACACAAAACCTGTGGTGTGTGCCAAAATTTGCCTGATTTTCCTGGAAGGTTGACAAAGTAGAGGCATGTTGATGATGGTTTAAAAAGCTGTAATGAATAAATGTTATGTTGATATTTTTTTTCTTCCTTTCCTCTTTTCCAAGGTGGCAAGTGGTGACTTCACAGGACTCTGGCCTGGTTGGTTGCAGAGGAGACCTCAATGTCAGTATGGGCAGGCTTATCAAGTCCTCAGACTGCTTGAAACAATCTCTGTGTTGCCTTTCATATCTAGGGATTTTTCTCTAATAAAACATACTTTAAATATAACTGGTAGAAAAAAAAATCTCATTGCTGGATTTATCTCCCCAAATAAAACTTGTTTTTATGTTAATTTCACAGGACCCCTGCCCGCCCCCCCTCTGCCCCAAGTTTCAAATGTGACTTCTGAGACTGGCTGCTCCCTGTCAATATCTGCTGAGCTGATATTAGAAATAAAACACTTTGGCATAGTAGGAAGTGAATATAGGAGTGACATCAAATATACTGGACTTAACATCAAATTGGATGGAGGTCCTGTGTGGGTGTTTTTTTTTAATTTATATTTAATTATTAGAGAGCTTGCCTTTATTTGTATAAATATACCGTTATGGAATATGAAAATTCTAACACTGAATTTTGTGCTTGCCTATTCCATGATAAACAATGTCTTGGTATTTGACAGCTGCATGATAAAAGCTTTGGTATTTGCAGGAGAAGGATGAGGATGCTTGGCAGGGTAGGATGGTTTAATTTCTTCACACCCTTTGCTGCTACTAGAATTCTGACATTTCCCCCCCCTTTATCTTTAGTGATTCTTTCCTTCTTTCCCGTTCAAAAGGTAATCTACCACTGCCTCTTTGCTTTCATGACTCTTTCCTGCTGACCTTTAATAGGCCTTGTAAATGTTACAGTAAGCTGTAGGGTTTGTACACTTTTTAACAAATATGGGAGCTGTAGAGCTGGTAAATGTTCCGATATCGGTGAAGCTTTTTCAATTTTGTAACCCCCAAGAAGAATGTCTCTGAAGCGACAGAAGGGATGCCCATTACAGAAATGTCCTTTCCCAAATGGCTGTTGCCTTTTTAAGGGTTTCCCTATAACGCCAGTTCTTATTTTCATTCCCCTTTTTTTGCCTTTAGGTGATGTCTGATATATTTCATGCAGTGGAGGAACACCTGTGGCACTCTGAATTGTTTCTGTCAGCTTTAGTCTCCAGACCAGAACTGTTGATCCTGCCTGTGTTGACTGGTCTCCCCCAACCCTCGGAATTCCCCTTGCTTATGTTTTTATGGGATTCACAATAAAGATGACATATACCATGAGACATTTACAAAAAAGTTACTCTAATGTTTAATACATTTGGGCATTTAGTTTCAAGCCTGACATGAAATGTAATACATTCAGTAAGTCTTTTAACAAATGTCCCTAATTAAATACTTTCATGCTGCTATTCAAACACAGCTTTCCAGCCTTCTGAAATGTAGCAATGCTGCTGCTTAGCTTGTGTGTTAAAGCCCTAATGGCCTGTGAGGCAGTGTCTCACATGCTATGATGTTCCCAAAGCTTAAGATTCCCTTCAGTTTGGAGGATGAAAATGTATTTGTAATCAAATGAGTGATTCTGATATTAATAAGATGATGCCACGGGCTGTAGTATTTCCAGCTGATGGTGGATAATCAGTTCATTGTAATGGAATACTGATACCTCTTCCATGCTTTTCCTTCTCTGACAGCTTGAATAATCTTTTGAAATCACCTTAGGAATTTGAATCCTTACTAAGTGTAGCATTTTTTTTTCAGCTTGCCTCTTTCTGCTAAACTTAGGGTATTTCTTTGGAATTGTTGCATCAGAGAGCATGGTATCTAGATGCCTGAAAGTAATAACCTGGTGGTGTTTGTCATTAAAAATGAAAATAAAATCCTGTTTGTGGAGTTCTGCAAAAAACTCCCAACCCTAATCACTGGCTTAAGTGGACGTGGGGGATCCAGCTTCCAAAGACAACTCAAAAGAATTTTTTTACTTTTTCCTTAAGGTGAATGTGCTTAATCTTCTGTCTTCTGTAGATCAAATGTTTTGTGGGTCACTTCTGTCATGTTGACTAAAAATGTAGCCTTCTAAGAACTGTTTGTGTATGTAGCATTAGTTTCCAACCTGCCTACCACGTTTATGTAAATGCAAAATACATTTTATTGTGTAGTGCATACATGTTTTATAGGATTGCTGAAGAGCAACCTCAGTGAAATGAAGGCTTCCTGCCTGCAGCTGATCAGTTGGAATTTTTAACTGGGATATAATGGGCTGGGTGACAGCTGCAGTTTTTGGGGTGTGTGTGCATTTGCATCACTGGACAGACAGCTTAATTTCCAGTTCTGCCTGTCATTCTTCTACCACTGAGATATCTCTCCGGATCTGATTGACCACCTCCTTATGGTACCAGCCTGATGAGCTCAGAGTGGCATATGCTAAAAAGGAATCATCTAGCTTAATTTTCAACTTTTCAAAAAATAATTTGTGCTTTTTTTGTTGCTTTAAATGTCTCATTGGTTCCCATTAAGCTGTTAGGATTAAGAGAGGAGCGTGTTTGGGTAGATTATGATCTGAAAGATCGTGTTTCCAACATGGGCAGCCTGCCCAGTCCTTGAGATAGCAGTGTGGTAGTTTATCGTTTCAAAACCAGCCAAAACCCCTACAATTTGTTCTGTTATTTAGCAGCCAGTGCGCAATGCTGGTATGTCATAAATTTTGTATCTTACCTTTATTATTAAATTTTGTACTAGGCAAAACTAGTCTAAGAATACATTTGTCAACAGTGAACTCAAAAGGGTAGATCTAGGAAGGAAACGTGGGCCTTTCTTCTCATACGTCTGGGCACGCTGTCTGCAGCAGGTCTGTGACTTCATTCATGGATGTCTGTTGCACTTGTCACCTAATGGGACCGTTTCGATGCAATCCTTTTATTTTATCATAAATCATGAGGGGAGGGTGAAGGGCCTGGAAAAGCTTTCCTGATGATATGCTTTCTAGTGCTGTACCCATCCAGCCTCTTCAAGATCTCTTGGTGTTGCTTCTTGATTTTGGAAGGCAGTGTGGATCCTTATTCTTTGGGGGCAATAAGAAGGTTTAATCTCAGTTCTGGTATCGTTTCTCCTATGAAAGATGTGAAGTTTGTCCTGAGAGGCTTTTAGAACTGGTGTTGGAAACAGGAATTTCTACTTGAGCAGTGTTGTTTTCCTGGTAGGACCCAGGCGATGTGAGTTCTATGGTTGAGCTTGTACATATAATTAGGAATGTGGTGAGTCAGAAGTCTAACATGCACGGCTGTGGGAACTGACCCGAACGTGATCCCTTGGATTTGATTCATGGTTTACTGTTCTGTGCATGGTTTTTTTTCAGATCTGCAACTTTTGATTTAGCAAATGTAACCTAGTGCATGTTAAAAGAAAGGCAAACAACAACAACAACAAAAACCCACAGAAACCCAAGCCACAAAACAAACAATTGTGTTGCTACTGATGTTATATTTTAATTGGACTATTGTATATCTTAGAGTATGGGCCACAAGGGAACAGACAATTACTCTGTGTATCTGTCTAAAAGCCTTTTCATTATAGAATACTGATTAAGAATGTATAGCTTCATATTGTTTCATGCTATTGATTTCCACCAACCCCAAGTCGATGGTCTCATTAATTGACAATTACCTTTTTTCCCCATGTTTCAGAAAATTGACGTGAGCGACCTGAGGTGTTAAGTTCAATTTGAACTAGGTATCAGTGTGCCTGTTTAATCTTTAACAAGACACATTAGGCTCCCTGGTTTAATTTTACAGAGGCCGTAAAGGCATCTCCACAGGGAGGCTGTGGCCCTCTCAGTATGAGAGCAAAGATGGTCTTTACAGAAATAATAGGGAATATCTGTGGTAGAGCTTTTTACCCATCTGCACTGACAGAAGGAAATCAATGTTTTTACCTATCATTGATGCCGCGGTAAAGTTTGGGGCCATTGACATGTACCAGTTTACTAGAGTTGTACCTTTAATTTGTTTCACTGTTGTGTCTCGCTGGAGCTGTTGGATGCAAGAAGTGAAATCTTAGTCTCCTGTGTCAGAAACACAAAGCACAGAGCTAATTGTTTTGGAGGGAGAAACCTTGAGAATAAAACACAAAGCTAGGTTTTGAGTTTGGTTATTTTTTTTTTTTGGTGGTGTTTTTTAGATAAAGTTTGCCTGACTAACTTCCCAAGAAGACCTGCTTATGTGTCTTATATGAAGCAGTCAGCCTTTGATCAGTGGCATGTTATACCTTCCCTTCCAGCAGTTTCTTCTAGTTCTGCTGGCGCTAGTCCTCAAAGTTCATTGTCCCACTGGACATGACAACTCTGTTCCTTAATTCCAGTCATTGTCGAAGTGTCTGTACAGAGCTGGAGGACATCAGCATGCTGATAGTGCCACAGATCCATCTCTTCATGATTTTTCCCAGCAGTCCTCAACCATAAGGAGCAATGAAGTCCTTTTATATCTTCAGAAGTGATGCTTCAGGGCAAAGAAGCAATTGGCACAACAACTCTCTGTGTTTAATCGGAGAAGAAAAAATGGAGCTACTTGAGAGTAGCTTCACCTAGCCCAGCTGAACTATGTCATTAGGACCTGATAATAATCAGAGGCAGCAAAGGTTTTCTCATTGTGGGTACTCTTTGTTCAGGCGAAGAGCAAAAATTAACACCACTCTGGTGCTTGACTTTAGGTTTCTTGGTCTCGTGCAGTGTTTCAGTGCTACAAAGTTAATCATATGCAAGTTTCACAAATGTGCAGATCCTCAAAAGAATTGGTTTCCACAGTCCCAGTTCTCTTGTGCACTTCTGTGCCCCACTGCACTCTACTTGCTTGCTCTGGAGAAAAATCATACTAAATTGCACTTGTCTTGGGAAGGTTTGTCGTCTGCTTGACACTGCTGCTCCCAGACCCGGCGTGCACTGCTGAGAGTGATTGGGTTCTGCAGGTGCTCATCAGTATAAGGTGGAAGTCAACTTGCATGCCAATATAAATGAAGTCTTGTTTCGAGCATACGGTGCCATGTGCCTGCCACCGTTCTGAAACCTTCTACTTGTTACCGCGCAAATTCAGAAGGTAGAGTAACCTACGCTTACTGTCACAAGGCCAAAGGTTGGGTACTTGATTCCACGTGTAAAATGAGATGAAAAATGCCACATTACGATTTTCAAAGGTTCACCAGGAACTTCACTCAGTTTCTTAAAAATGATTAGTTAGTGACAGTCTCCCAGGGCCTACCCTGACCGTTGCTCCTGCGCAGTGCTTTGCAGAACTCATCTTTGTCTTCTCCTTGCAGTTCTGTTTCACTGTGTAACCTCAGTGACTCCAAATTGGAAGATGATCTTGAGAGAGTTTCTTAGGCAGCTTGTGTTAATTTAGTCTTCAGAATGTCTTGGGTACTTTCCAAATAGAGACTATAATCCTTCATTCCCAAAGGTTATTAATTCATTGATTATTAATTGTATCAATGTTATCCTTAAGAACTTGTGGCTAGGACCCAAGGACTTCCAAGTTTTAGAGCTGTTCCTCTTTATGTTCTTTATATTTCCTTTCATTTTTTTCCTGATGTGTATTTTAATGAAAGATCATTAAAATTTTAGTTTGAAATAAAGAGTTTGTTTTGCTACTGCCAAGTGTATCACTCTAAATATCTGCTGTTTTGTTTCATTCAGTCAATCTTTCTAAGAACAAAGGAGACTTACGGTTCAATTACAGACACTTTGATCTTTAATGAGTTGTGATGGAGGAGATGGTAGCAGTCTTCAGCAAGCCAGAATTTGTTACCATAGTTTTCCAAAGAAACAGTTGTAACGTTTATTATGCTGATGAGTTTTAAATATTCATTTTAGCTTCTTTTTCAGGTTAAATAGTGTATCCATTTGAATTTGATTTCTAAACTTCCACTGACTTGAAAAGCATGAGAATTTTACCCTCTGCATTCTCTTTCCTGACATACAAAACCATTAATTTCCCTTTAGCTGCTGCATCAGGCTAAAGTATGTTTTTGAAGAAGATTATTGTAGATACTTTACACACATGCAGCAATATATCCATGTTGGTTTCCCACAGCATCACTTTTTTTTCTGGTCTTGACCTCTCCTACATTTCACTTTAGGATGAGACAGTATTAAGGAAAAGGGAGCTGTTCTGGTTTCTCGTTTGGGCGTTTTAGTGGGGCTTTTTTGGAGGAGAAAGTTCTGTTTGCAACATCCCCCTTTACTTAATTTGGTTCTACTTTCTTAGCAAGTTTGGAAGGGTAAAAGGTACAATAAACCTCGAGCTTTTTGAAGTTCTCACTGAAAGGATTTGAAGCTAGGTAGATTTCTTTTTTCTTCTTCATTTTTTTGGTCTTCCTTTGAGCCACTGACACAGGCTGAATGAACGTGAAGCCTCAGGCCTTCCACTGCTGAATTGTCTTGAGCACACAGAATCTCATTATTAAGGAGTGCACTTGAAGCTCGAAGTATAGAGGGTGTGATGACTACATGATGGTTAACTTCTGCACCCTGTGAGTCAGTGTCATCAGTGCATTTAATGTCGAGGTTTGTGCCAGCATTCCCATTCATGTGCTTGAGTGATGGCAGATGATAATGACTCATGCTTCATTTATTGGTGTCCTATCACTTTTTCTCTGGCTTCATGGACCTTTTTGTGTAATCTCGAAGAACAATTACAGGGAAAGATGAAGTCTGTATGCATGAATAAAGGTCAGAGAATCAAGAGATGCTCTGAACATTGTTTTACCAAAGGAAACAGGATTTTTTTGTTGTTGTTGGTTTTCCTGAAGTACCAGTTTATGTCATGGCTTCTGCTTTTCTCAGAGTAGTTTGAGTGTTACAGGTTTAGCCACAGAAATTCGTAAGGTAAGTGTCTGTGCTCGTTTGTCCACTTCTTGTTTGAAAAGCAAAGCAGATTTGGTTGCTCTAGTTTAAAAATTAAAATAATCAGAAGCTGTGATGCATTGCACCTAAAGTGGTTCCATGATTTCCATCTATATCGGAAGAATACAGTATTGTACTAATAAAGATCTGGAGAAGATTCAAGTTAATTATTGCTTAAACAATGCTTTAATAAATTTAATTTATGAATTATTTATTATTTAAACTCAGAACTCTTAAATACTAGACAAAAGACCTCTGTCAGATGTCTGGTGCGCACCATCTGATTTCCTCTCTCTTGCCTGTTGACTTTCCTGGCAGAAACAGTGCAGAAAGTTGTGGTTCATGGCATTAGCCATGTGAATGTAAAGCAGCCAAACCAGTGCCTGTTCTAATGCTGCTTCTTGTTGCAGTATCACATGGTCTGAAATCACAAAAGTTGACTACCCTGATGTATTTCTCAGCAGGGTGTAAGGTAAAAGGCATATGCAGCAGCTGAGTAGGCAAAATTGCAAAAAAGAACTTTTAGGTCATATTTGGAGGTCAGGGAATATTTTCTAGGGTGACCAGCCAAACATCTGTGCGAGGTCTGGAACTTTTGTTTTACTCAAGTCAGATGTGCTGTGCTTTGCAAGTTCTGTGTTTGAACAGCTGAAATAGTTTTCTCATTTGTGGGACTGAGAACTGTAAACCCACTTATCTGCATATGGAAGTAAAAAGATGTATTAGAAAATCTTGTGCTGGTAGCAGATTTTCAAGGAAAACTAGAATCTGTGTTCCCTGTGTTCCCTTTCTTCCTCCAGTCAGGAAAGAAACTGAGGCCAAAGCAACTCAGAAAGTCTACTGCATGCACTGTAAGGTAGCCTTATGTACAGTCTCAGAAGGCTTGCAGAGTGATGGTTGTGGCTTTTTAAAAATAAGGAAGCTGATATAAATATTTCTCAAGCAATTATTTTCCCTGTGGAGATATTGAAAAGGAAAGCTTGGGAAATGGCTTCCTGGCACAGCAGCTGAGAACTCATGGTGCTACTTAGAGAAGAAGGAAGAAGCCCTGTGAGATGGTTGGCTCTCATTCTGACTATGAAACTCTTGATACTCCTCAACTGAAGAGCTGAAATCTCTGTACCGGGTGTGTTGCCATATGCTATATACATTTGCAGTACCGCGAGGGGAATGGTGTGTGTTTATCAGTGATTCAGAAATCCCAGAGAAGTACGTATGTGCGTTAGCTGGCCTCTCTGCTCAAGGCAGTGTGCCATTCCAGACTGGTGCTTCTAAGGTGGTGCGACATTTTAGGCATCTGTAGCCCCCAACTAGCACCTTATTGCATTTTAGGGAGCAGTGGTTTGAAATCTGTCCCTTTTAAGATACAATTGTGGATCAGAACTTAATCACAACCTAGCAGGTGATGTACCAACTGCTGCTGGAAGAGTAGCATACATTTACATGAGAAATACCAGGAGATACACTCGCGGTATGTTTTCAAGACCAGGGAAGTAGACAGCTAAGGCATAAGCTGGATATGCAATCTTAACCCTACAGCACAACATCGTGGTTTTTCCAGTATCTAGGCTACTTGTCAGTGAGGAGAAGTTGGGAAGTGCTCATCCCCACTGGGGCTGTGTCCTGGCTGAATGCACGCAGATGCTGGGCTCTCTTTGAGGCAGTATTTCTAATTGTGTGTGTTGCCTTTGGAACAAGATAGACATTTTTGCCAACTTTGTTATTTTATCCTTTTACCCATCAATCTTCCCTTCAATTGATTTGAAAAATTCGAAGCAATTACAAAGTTTTAATAAAGACTGAGCATCAGATAAACTTGCTACCCATTAACAAAATCAGCAGAAGACAGTGCTTCCTATAGGGAGTTAGAGGGGATGTAAAGAGAGCAGGGTTTGAGTTTCTTCCCTGAATTATCATTATGCTGTGTAATGAAGCAGAAGCTTACACAGCCATGAACTAATTTGTTATGGCTCCTCATGAGGTCTGCAGTCCAGCTGGAGAGAGGTAGAGATGACAGTAGTTTGTAGGAAAGGGAAGGAAGAAGCTTGCTTTAATAACTTGAAATTTTAGATTTTCTAAAGCCACCTTTGTTCAAAATGCTATTTGGACTAAATCAGTTGTGTCTGATCTATAAATTGCTAGTGCTTACCTCTTTCTTTTCCTTCTTTTTTTTCTTTTTCTTTTTTTGAGTATCACGAGTGCAAAAGTGAAGGTGACTAAATACTGACAAGGGATGCTGTTCACACACTGTAGCAATCTGTTACCAGCTTTAACGGTAGGATGCTTTTTCGGATCTGTTTAAATGAGAAATATGTTTATCACAAGGGTGTTGAGCTGCGCTTCCTTTTTGATTCCTTAATTTTTAATGTGTAATGATTCTGCTGAAAGCACTTCTCTTCCCATTTTTCTTAAGGCACTGCAATGTTCATTAATAGCAGCAGCGGTGTTGTAAGGTGCAATGTGTTGCTGCCATATTAAATAATATATATTTGAAAACTGCATTTAAAGTGGTGTTTTGAAGGTATGTTTCCCATGAGCAAAACAGAGTAACTGCTACTTTGCCCTTAACTTACCTTGTTACGTTACAGATTGCAAGAAATACAAGGACAGATACATTTAGAGAAAGTTGTTTTCCACTTGTGCTTTTTATCACATGCAACCTGTCATTTTTAACATAAGTTGTAGACAGTTTACTAGTATTTTTAATTAACATATCTTAATTTGTTTTGCAGTGAGAAGTTTGGAAAAAACCACAATCACGCTTAGAGAAGAATTTAATCCTGTAGTTCAGAAATCTCTTACACGTTTCCAGGCAGAAGTTGAAGGGTTTTATCTCTGAAACTAAAAGCCCGATTGTGGAAGACTGGTCTTTGAAGGTCTTTACACAAGTTTGGTGCACTAGGTACTTTTAGTAACTTTAGTTTTCCTGTATGATGGCTCACCATTCTGGTAGATAAGGTCTATGTGCATATCCCTTTAACAAACACAGTATTTACTTTTTACATGTGAAAAGGGTAACTTTATTGTTTGTCTTAGTCTTTCTTTTAGAGTTCCTTCTTTAGGATTATGGAGTCCTTGACTGAGATTTCAACACCAAAACAAGCATATGTGCTAGCGTGAGTCACAATTGCTACCAGCTTTGTTTGCAAGTGGTCCCAGAGTGCAGCTCTGTCTTTTACAATCTGGCTTTTCTGGCATGAGGCTCATCTGCTTTCCCTTGATATGGAACAAGGATTTTTTCTGAAGCCCTTCATCACTCAACACCTTTCCCTCCCCTGCATGAAGAGTAGCAAACCCAAGAGCACAGAGCCAAAGTCTGTCATTTCTCCTTAGCTTCCCAAGGACTTTTTAGAGGAAAAAAATATCCAGACCCTGTGTTGCACCAAGGGGTGTGATGTCAGCTTGTCGCTGCCAACCATTCTAGCACTTTTTGCTAACTCTTTTAAAATGCTGGTGATACTTAGAAACAGCTCTGGAATGCTCCCAACTTTTAGGTATGTGTTACATACCTGGAGAGTGTCACAGAGTTCTTCTGGCTGTCCTGGAAAACTGGTGTCCCCTTGCTGGAAATAAATATGCAGAACAGCTATACTTCCATTGTGATTGTGCTTGGACAATTTGACAGCTAGGGAATATATAAACAATGGAGCTTTCAACAGCACAAACTTGTGAAAAAATTTACTATGTATGGCTTGAATCTGCTGGTGTTCCTTGCCCTTTGCTTTTGTATGGGAAAAGACAGTGAAGAACTCTTTAACGGTTTATCCATTTTTATCAGGTATATGTTTATCTGGCTCTTGCAACTGTGTCTACTGAAGTACAAGACAAATTATTAGTCACTGGTCATCAGGTTCCTAATTTATCCTGTGCAGAATGCTTAACTCCCTGTTGGCTGAAATCTGCAGTTATCACTGGAAGGGAAAACACAAAGCAGAAACTCCCTAGTGAATAAAACGCCTCAGATAAATGAAACACTAGACACAGCACAGGTAGTGTTACCTGACAGCTGATTTTTGGTATGGCCTGGCAGGGTTTTAATGCATATACTATTCAGAAAACCCTGTGGACCTTTGGCTTGTTACCAGAAAAAATACAGATTAATGCCTCTTCAGGTAGAATGACAGTTGCTGAACTGATGTAACTTGGCCCTAAGAGGAAGACTCTGAATTTGACAATTATGAGAAGACTGTAACTAATTTGTGAGGTGTCTCACTATGATAGGTATCCTTCCTTGAGTTTTATCAATCTGGTTGTCCTGAAAGGTGGCATTGAGAAGGAAGGAAATTTAATTTCTGAATAAATCTCTTCTCTACAGAGGACTGCATTTCTGCTTTACTAGTCCTGGATGAGTGTGTAGAGCTTGTACAGGATCACTCTTGTGTTCACTTCTCGCTGCAAATACATATATTAGTAAAAAGGCACACACAGAATGGTGGTAAAAAAGGCTTTGTTAGACTGAAGAAAAAAATCTCATAAGCAAATAAATGACACCAAATATACACAAAAATAAAGGGAAATGATGGTTGCACAGGCAAAAGGAAGTGATCTATTGCATTATAGAAAATATTATATGTGGCTGCCAAAAGGAGAAGGGAAAACCTTTTCCTTCTCTCACACAAAAGCAATCCAGAACAATGATTCATTGGTATGATTAACTCTGAATGTTGATGCCAGGTTCCAAAAGTGAATCCACATGGTTTCAAGTTGGTAAGTATTGCCCCCACTTGTGTTGTTGGCTGAATGAAGTTTCCTCCCCCAGAGCTTGTTTGATAGCTCCTTCGATCACTCCACATAAGAGGATTCATCTCGTGGTGTCTGTTTGGTCTTAACATACCATCTGATTTCAGGGTAGTAAACCAGTGTGCTACTGCAGCAGGCCAAGCATTGCACCTTGGATATGTGAGAAGGCACCTCTTCTTAATTTAAAACTTCTCCATGGCTTAGATGGTTTGAGGATATCTGAGACAGGGAATGTTTTAACGGTGTCCCTCTGAAGATCATCTTGAGCGATTTTATTCAATGTGTATGAAGTGCAGTTTAAATATGTAATTTTGATTTCCTCCTTTTCCATCAGCCTTCCCAGTGGTGCTTATAGAGCAACTCCCTTTAAAATATAAATAGGCAGATGTTAAACTGCCTGGTTTAGGCAATGTGCCTAAACCTTAAGTCAAGGTTAAATGTGCTGCATCTAGAGCAACCACTTAAGGTGTTACCAGACACAGCCATCTGTTTTGCTGTAAACTACTGTAGTAGATGATAGTGGGAAGTGCATCCTTTGCTTAGCTGCTTCAGACCAGTCCACTTTGCTGTCTTCAACTGCTGAAAGAGGTGAGTTTGAACAGAATTGTGAATTAAGGTACAGGCAGACACACACACACCCTGGTTTGGCTCTGTAATGAAGGTTGTGACCTCTGGAAGTGCTAGCATTCACACATCTATTTTCCTGGAGATTTTTTTTGAGCTCCAGCATTGCTTTCATAAGTCACCTCATTTGTAGTGCAGCTTTGGGTTGTGGAGTGTAAGGGGGAGTTTTAGTAGCCTAAAGACAGGAGGATGTTGGCACTCCAATAGGTTCTCAAAATAATGCTCTCAAAGATGCTTAGCTGAAGGAATGTGGTATATCAAAACCCTCACTTCTCTTCACTGTTTTGTTTGCACATTTGAAACCTAGATTGAAACCTCCTTTCAGATGATGTTCTTTCTTTAGTGTTTAAGGTGTCTATTTGTGTAGATAAGCAGGCTCATTGACTGCTTGGCCCCAGTAAACTGACACACAGTGGGTTGCTCTGAAAACCCACTGAATGTTCATCTTCACAGTCCTCAGAACGTTACACTGTAGTAATGGAGCTGTACGTTACGCTGTAGTTGGCACCCTTCTCCTCCATAAGCTTGCTTTCTTGGGAGAAAAATATAACAAACTTATTATTTATAAATTATATTTTTATATAAATTACGTAGGCAGGTTCTCTTTCTTCATTTCTGTTTGTAGCTTGTCCTTAGCCAGCTGTCATGCTAGGGCTCTGCATTTAAAACCAACCAGTGCAAATGAGATACTCGTACTAAGTTAGTGTGAGAGCTCTTCCACTTTCTTCCTAATATTAGTTACTTGGCAGTCTCTGTAATTCCAGAGTTTTCCTAAGTTGATTCTAACACTGTAAGATGTGCTATACTGTATTTTGTTTGACTTTCTATAGGCTGATGTAGTGCCTCTTTTCACTGAATTCTATTGCTTTTCCGCAGAAGCCTGTGGATAATGAAATCTTGCCCCACGGTGAGAGCCAGGGCTTTAGTTGTTTTTCTGCATTACAAGGCAGCCAGGCTGAAATCTTTGCTCAGAGTACTTTATCCTAGCTCATGCTGATTCAGCAGTACAGGAACTGAATCTGTGCTCCCCACGTACAGGCTGACATTCTAATCTTTTTTCTTTCTCTAGTCTCAATCACCCCTCCAATTTTGAGAAACACTGAGTCAGAACAGGATTTTTCTTCACACTTCTTGGTTATCTTTAATGCTGTTGAGATAGGAACACTGTAGATCTACCATGCACAAAAGCGAATCATCCTTTACGGTGCACTATGGTGCTTTCACAGCAAGAAGGAAGCATGGGTGGATTTGGGTCTTAGTTCCAGGGACTATTTGTAATGCAAGTGAAACTGTATGACTGCAGGATATGCTGTATCTTGGAATTCCACACCCCTACACAACTCTAGGCTCTGTTGTTTTTCCTTTAGGCTATGTTGTTAGGTACCATTGGCAGTGTTACTTATTCTGTTGTCATTATTGAGCAAATTAATACCTGAACTCTTTCATGCTAATATTGAAGATTTTGGGACTTCGTCAGATACTTTATATACAGAAACAGTATGTCTGTGATGTTAAGCCATTCCCTTGTAGGCAGCTATACAACTGTGGGTGGAGAATTTAGAGGCTGTGTTATTTTTCTGTCTTTTACAAGTTACCCATCCCTCTGGAGAATCATACTATTGACCCAACAATAAGTAACAGATGTAAGAAAACTAGGACGTATTCTGTACTGTAATTAAGGTTAGTAAAGTTGAAATAGGAGCTCAGAGTTACACATAAAGTAGGATACTTAATGTAAGAACCACTGAAAATAATCTCGGGAGAGGAAAAGTTTGATTAGTAATGGGGACCAGTTGTACTCTTCTTTGTTCACAGGTCAGGTTCTGGGAGAGTACCAGTGCAGGAAGGCAGTGGCTGTAGGCTGTTGGGAGAAGGGAAGTCTTCCTGTATGCCCTTTCAACCTCTACAGTCATAGAATCATAGAATTATTAAGGCTGGAAATGACCCCTAAGATCATCCAGTCCAACCATTAACCTACCACCACCAAGTCTACCACCAATTCTGTGATTCTGTGAATACTTTTCCTGCTCTCCACAGATTTTGATCTATCTGGGAATGTGAAACTCTCTTTGGGGACTTTACTGGGCTGGAAGCTGCAGTACAAAGTGGTGGTGGGACTCTCCCTCCCTCTTACCTACTTAGGGCAGAAAAACCCACTATGGTGGTGCGATTCTATCATGCGTTTTCAGTATCAACAGATGCTGTCATTAGCCCTTCCTTTGTGCCCCCCAACCCAACCACCATGACAAACAAACAAAACCCAACTCAGAAACTCCACAAGTAACTCCAGTTGTGCTGGTGCTCGAGTCCATAGGCTGTTGTATGGGGCCAAGGTACAAGCCAGCGGGCTGCAAAGAAGCAGAGAAGGTGAATATTACGAGACCATACTAGTATTGATTCCTAATGGTTTGGGTATTGTTTGGTTATGTTATATGCAGAACAGCAGCATGTATGTTAACTGTCTCTGGACAAGAAAAAAGTTGAAACTGTGCAGTTCCAGTCTTGCATGGAGTGAAGTCCTGGCTCTAGTATGAGATTTCACACTGCGTGGAGGTAATTCACTGTACATCTTCTGGTCAAACCTTCCTAAGTTCTGAAACTTAAAATGTTCTAGTGACTCTTTGTTAAAGACTGGTTGGACTGGTTATCACATTGATGGGTTTCCCATATTGTTTTGTTAGAAATTCTTTTATTTCAGGGGGAAGACATAACACTTCAGGAATTTTAGAGTGGGGTCAAATTTGACTTAAATCGAGCTCTACCAAGGATGTGGTGATATGATCCAGATGAGTTCGCTCACTGTAGTTTAATTTTGGGAAGAGAATCCTTAAATCTGGTTGTATATTAATGAGGCATGACCGACATGTTTTCCTTGCCACCTCACTCCATGACATTGCTTTGTGTGACACAGTGTATGCTTTATAAGGCAAGCAGTACCCACGTTAAGGGAATATGTATCTTTCTCAGACAGATTTAATACATGTAGTAAACTCATGGAGTTAGTTTCTAAGTCCAAAGCTGCTGCTCTGTTCTGTAACTTCAATAGAAAAGGGTTAAAGGTAGAAAAGATCCAGAAGTCATTCTGTCCGTCCCTCAGTTGTTGCTAGGGTCATGAAGCATTAGACCCTTGTGGCATTTGTTAATGCTGCAGCATGAGATTGTCCAGACTGATTTGTTCATCCACCTATCATCATCTTGGCTTGGAAAACGGTGTCAGATATGATCCTCGTTCTTGTGCTTTGTGCCGGCAGATTATTGTTGCTGGTTTCAGCTACCATTGCATCAGGCAAAGAAAATAGACCTTGTCCTCCCCCCTCAAAGTCAATTACAGCTTTCGCTGTGGTTATCAAATACATTCATGATACTTCAGAGCATCAAAGAACGAAAATAGTCCAAAGATGTTTGTCATAGCCATGGGCTGCGATATTGCACTGACTCACTTCTGTGCGCAGTAAAGTATGAGGGAGGGAGAACAAGGGGGAAGTGAAGCAGTGTGCAGATGCCGCGCAAGGCTGTCTAATGTGTAGAAATTAGATGAGTAGCTTCTGTGGGGCCAGGCCTGTTTTTTTTCCATAGGGAACCTTGAATTTACAGATTTGTTCAAAGTGATTTGATCTGCAGCATTTCCCAACACAATGTTGCAATAGGCGTCTGTTACGACAGATACGGTAGATTTGGGGAGTAGCATGAATAGAGAAGTGGTGGAGCTGAGAATGGAATTATGAGCTATTCATCACTTTCAGGATGGGTACAAGAGCAGAGCCACTTAATTTTGGGGTTGGTGTTTATTCACTCAGTTTATCTCTTAAAGGGGAAAAAAGTATTCTGACACTCTGTATATTAAGCTTTGCTGAAACCTCGCCTAGTGCTGTCGTNTACTCAGCCTGCATATATGTTTCTTAAGGCCCTTAAACTTTTTATCCATAAAACCAAGAAGTCTCCCCCATGCTTTGGTTATCAAGAGCAAGAAAGGCTCACATTTTTCAAAAAGTACCCTATTTGTTGCAAAACTGCTGAAAAGGACCTCCTAAAGAGAATGTGTTTTAACACAATTATGGGCACATGAGTGAGTTGCTATGACAAAATGAGACAGGGAGCTTGCAGAGTGCTTAACTATGACCAACCTGCCTACACTGTTAATTCCCAGAGATACCCTTCTGGCAGATGCATAAATGTAATTTGTCTGTATTTCAAAGCAGCCTCCAGTGAAAAGCTCTACTGCTGTCATTTTACTATCCTATAACTCTTCACTAACAAATGAAAACAATTCCCTCCTGGGCATTCCAAAGTTATTTTTGAGAATTTAGGCACAGCTCCAACACCAACACCACACAACAAGGACGCACTGAAAGCCAGAAAGACCGCTGCCAGCACACCACCCAAACCCCACCAACACCCTATCCTCCTTTAGTGTTTTCCAAAACCTCACAGGGTTTGAAGGGTTCACATCCACATGCTGGGCTCTGATCATTCTGCAGAAGTTATGGCTGTCATTCTTTATAAACTCCTGACAATACACGAGCACAGCAAAGAGTGTTGCATGCTGTAAAATATCTCCACCTCTTGATTGTGCCTTCTTAAAACTTTCTGTAACTTTTACTTCATTATTTGCACAGCCCACATCCCCCCCCCTCACACACACACACTTCTATTAATTAGTTAATGCTGTGTGGAAAATCTGATCTGCTTGCTGATTGTTGTCTTGATTATTGAGTTGTAGCACTAAAGCACTGTCATTATTCTATGAACTTATTCTATGAACATACTTTTATGTCTTTAATAAATTCACTCTGGCTAGTTTACATAGGGTGTTAGATGGAAGAAGCTCAAGATGAGAGAGCAGGTTTCTTCACTGGGTCATGTGAATGTTCTGGCTCCTTTGAGATGCTGGTTCTCGAGCACAATGTAAGGATGTAAGGAGCCCAATCTTTTAAAATGTGGCATTTTGGTGACAAAATGGGAGTGTGTTACAGTGTGTACCCCGTCATTGCAGAGTGGAATAAGTGTGTTCAGTTGAATCGTAAAGCTTGATGAATACACAGATAGATTGGTTTTTTTCCTCCTTGAAATGAACGTGTGTTTATGTTTGTTGTGTGTGTGTTCCCACTATCAGAAAGAAAAGGGGGGTTCCTTGCCAAAGAGAGGCTCTTTTGTTTTGGTTTACAGTTGTTGTACAAACTGATTGTGCATTTGTGTTTTGAATGTCTTTTGTCACTAGGGTAAATCCTAAGTGTTAAGGCATGGGGACACTGTCTTAAAATAGTAGAGAAAAGTAGAAGCTGAAGTTGAAAGAAATCTTGTATCCTCATTGTTTTGGTTTTTTTTTTAACCTTACTTCTCAACCTTTGCTCACGATCTTAAACTGAGTCATGGGTAGTCTTATATAGCAAGTTTAGCGAGTGACTTGATGCTTGTTTCCAGTTCTTCAGTCCTTGTAGAGTAGAAATCAAGTTCCTGCTTAGTTGGGCTCTAGGGAGAATCTTTCGTGCATGCTCACAGTGGGAATGGCTGCTCAACTCAGAATGGCAGGGCAGTAAAGCTAGAGGGAAGTAGGTACAGTTGTGCTGGCAGAAGAGTGAGCTGTGTGCCTGTTGGGAGGAACAGGGGTGAGGGAATGTATTGCTTTTACCCATTTGCTGGACGTTAAACCTGCGTAAGCCTGGGTGCATCATATCTCGCTGAAACTGTACAATAAGGGTTTGGGCCCTCATCTTCATGCTTCGAATGTGTTTCAGTGTGAGCACAGGCAGAACAGCAACAGCCAGCCTGGCATAAATGTGTTAAATTCTATTAAAGCATTGCATTGTTTATCAGGATTAGCAGACTCTGTTCTTTTGCAGCTGAACTGTTCTATTATCTCTCTTTTTCCTGAAACCCTGCATGAAGATAGCTGTATTTTTATCTTATAAGTAAGACTGGTGACTTGCTGTTACTCACATAAGGGAGGACTTTTGTGAGAGAAACTTGTAAAGCCCTTTACTCAGATAAAATTGTGATTCTTCCTCGTGTCAAGTAACTTCTTTTCAAATACAGGCTGCCTAAATAAGGGCATGTCCTTCAAAGTCCATCTTCCATCTCTTTNTCTGTATGTTAAGCTTTGCTGAAACCTCGCCTAGTGCTGTCGCCGTCGGTCGTCTTTCTGTCTGGGTTTTTATTGCCTTTTTTGTTGTATCATATCTGCAAATGTTTTCTGTATTCCTTGAGATAGGGAGTATGGCTGTCTATTTTGGTTACTTTCAGAGGTTTTTGAGTGCTTCTTCAGGAAGAAAAGGTGAAATTAAAATGGATGTGACAACTCGCAGAGAGGTTTCCCTTCTGCCTGTTGAGACCTTCCTTGTTTGCAGGTACCTGGTATGAACAGGAATGGATCTGGGGAGAACTCTGACATTCCTCCTCTGCCACTCCTCTTTCTGCTGTAACAAGCCAGGGCTGAATTAGCACTTCAGAGATGGTGCAATCTCTCAGATGGTTCTCGGGTTTGTGTTTTGTGCATACAGTTTCGCTGCTCCC